>KZ989303.1:0-12497 GCA_003614755.1 Syncephalis pseudoplumigaleata | reverse complement strand
CTATGTGTAGTCTGTACTGCAAGGGCCGCATTCAAGGCTTCAAGCGCGGCAAGCGCAACCAGAGCCCGGATACCACGCTCATCCGCATCGAGAATGTGCAATGCAAGGAGGATGCCACCTTCTACTTGGGCAAGCGCGTCGCCTACGTGTACCGCGCCCAGAAGGAGACGAACGGCTCCAAGTACCGCGTCATCTGGGGCCGTGTCATGCGCGTGCACGGTAACAGCGGCATTGTGAAGGCCAAGTTCCGCACCAACCTGCCCGCCAAGACCTTTGGCGCCAGCGTCCGCGTGGTAAGTAGAGCGCGAGAGTAGCATAGGAGTGATAGCAACGCATAATGCTAATCGATTATTATTGTTACTGTTACCAGATGTTGTACCCATCCAACATCTAAACAACCACGACCAGCACGCTCGCCATGATTGTGTGTGTGTGTGTGTGTTTCGAGTAAACAGATGATAGCAATATCTATTCTATATCACGCAAGGATGATGATACTACATTGTAATGACGGTGGACATGTGTCTCTATGGAATAGATGCGCATCACACAACAACAGCATGATTAGATAGCTAGAACCAATAGTAGATAATGATGGTGGATATGGCTATTCATTACAATCTACGGTCAAAGTAGCCTTCTCTCTCGCTTTATTAATGACTACGCGCACTATCCATGAACATAAGCACTACTACCACTACCACTACTGAGGATCCTATTACTGCTGCTAACGCGGCATGGCAAGTGGACGTGCCGTTGTGGTGGGCGTGGTTGCCTCGGATGCCGTGAGCGATGGCGTGCCGCCATTCTCCTTGTTGGTGCTCGTCATTTCATTGACGGTCTTTTGGAACTGCGTCCATTCTTCCATACGCGGATTGCTCAACTATCATCACCGTCATCATTCATTAGCAATCTATCATAATGTCAATGATCTAGCTTACCTCGCCGATATCATAGACGTAGACGTGGCCATCGAGTGAGCCGGTGGCCGCCCGACGGCCCTCCTTCTCCCAGTCGACCTTGTTGAGGGCGCGGCCCGTGCCATTGGCCGTGCTAACGATGGGCACATCGGTGTCGACATTGAGGTTCCATAGGTTAAAGTGGCCGGTGCCATCGACGGAGGCAAACACCGCCGGATGGCTGGGCGACCACGCGACATCGTACACGTAGTCGGCCGAGTCCTCGAACGAGTAGATGGGCGTGATGGTCTGCGGCGTGGGCGATGGCTTCGACACCGACTACACACACAGAGCATGATAAGCAAATAAACAAATGAATAGTGGCTGGCTGGCCTACCTTCGCCCGCCACAGCTTGACCGTCCAATCGACCGACGACGTGAGGAATAGATCGGAAAAGTCCACCGGGCCAAAGAGCGGATGGAAGTGCAGGCCCGTGATGGCGCCGTGGTGCGCGCGGTACACGTCGTTCGGGTTGACGCCGGCCTTGCTCGCGGCGCGGTCGTATCGGTTCGCCTGGTAGATGTTGCCCTCCTCGGTGCCCGCCCAGAACGTCGTCGTCTCGTTGTCGGGGAAGCCGATGCACGTGATGGCCACCTCGTCGGTGCGTGGATGGGCCGGGTAGACAATGTCGAGGGTTTCCTATATATATATATATATATATCCAGGCATCCACGTCAGTAAGGGCATCGACCATGGACCTACGTGTGTGTGGCCACTTGCCTGTGGCTGGACGAGCATGTCGAGCTGCCACGAACACACGAGGCCATCGGTGCTTGCCGTGATGAGGTTGTGGGCATTCTGCGTGCCCACCATGCTCATCGAGTACACGGGATGTGTGTGGCCGATGGCCGACAGGGGCGTGCGCAGCACGGGCAGTGACTTGGCCCGCGTGTCCCACAGGAGGATCTGGCCGCTGTACGTGCCGCCGATGACGAGATTGGCGTGGAAGTCGGAGAAGCGCGCCGATAGCACATCCGACTGGACATGGACATCGTGTCAGTATGGCACTGGTCGTCATATGTCTCTCTCTCTGTTACCTGGGCATGGAAGGTGAACTCGGGCCGTTCGACGAGGTGGACGTTCCACACAAGCACGAGGCCATCAGGCTCGTTGATCGCCATGGCGTTCTTGTTGTAGGCGGCCACCACCAACTCTGGATGCTACATCGGCCATAGTGGGCAGCCATATGCACGTCAATAAACAGACATCCAGCCAGTCAGCCATACACGATCGCATTGCATTGCTTACCTTGGGCGACCAGTGGACATCCGTGGTGGCACGATGCTGGCATATCTTCTCGCTGTAAAAGTCGCACGTTAACTTGACGGCATTGCCCGTGTCCATGTCACTAATGGCTGCATCGTCAGATATCACGTGCACATGATCATTGCCGCCACTACTTACGCGTCCTCGTCGTGCAGCTGCGTGTAGTCCTTCATAAAGTCATACTTTTCATTGAGGGCACGCTCGATGACCTTGGTCGAGTAGTCGACGAAATCGATGAACTCGTCCGACGTGAGGATGTTCTTCTTCTCGTCCTCCGACAAGTCTGCCATGCATTAGCCGCATGTCCATTGCTGCTATCACTATGAAGATACCTACCGCGGATCTGGGCGGCTTCCTCGGCCTGCTTGCGACGACGCTCCTCCTCCTCGGCCGCCAGCTTCGCCTGTCGCTCCTTCTCGCGCTCGGCCATCACGCGTGCGCGCACCTCCTGCTCGACCTCCTCCGGATCGGGCCGGTCAAAGAACTCGCCCGTGGTCTGCGCCTCTTTGCTGTAGACGACGCGCTCCTACATCGACCATGCCATGAGCACCAGCACAATCGATCTATCGTGCATCGCCTTCTGTCCACGCTCGCTCACCTTGGGCGGAAAGTCAAAGATCACCTCCTCGAGCGTGGAGAATTCGGGAATGAAGCGCACGCCACCATGGCTCCTAGTATCAATGATGCAATCAGTACATCCACACATATACATCCGCATTGACCACAGCCATCTCCACTACGCACTCGCTCGTCGTCATGCTGACCGAGGTTGGCCGCGATCCGAATCCCGTGTTGGTGGGCGTGCGGGCCGATCCATATTCGGATCCCGAGTTGGAGGCGGCACTGGACAACGAGTCCGAGGCCGTATGCTTGGGCCGGCGATTGACGAGGAGATCCTCGACGAGCTTGTCAATGCTGGGCCGCGAGATGCTGGCCGGGCTCTACACACACAATACATACGATGACATTACTTCATTGGCATCGATCGTATCGACGATGATGAGCCTACCTCGCCACCGGCGCTGCTTGCACCATCCGCGGCACTGCTGCCAATACCGGCGAGCGACGATGTATTGGCGCCGGACGTGGTCGTCTGGTTGAGCAGGGATATGCGGCGGTTCTCGCGCGCCTTGCGCAGTTCAGCCAGTTTCTGGCGCTTGCGGTCTATCTCGCGTTGATGGTGGTTCTCCATGGTGGACGGCGGGACGAGTGCAATATGTTCAGTAGCTGCTCAGCCAATGGGTGACAGGGCAGATACACGCGTAGCACGACGAACGAAGCACAGATGGCGAGCGAGATAGAGAGAGATGAGGCGATAGCAGACCCGTATGTGTGTGCCTATAGCCTGAACCAAGTTTATACTACGTGTGTCGACTATTGCTTAGTAAACAGTTTGCTGCCACCACTTCCTCCTCTGTGCATACTAATATGCTATGCAGTGTGTCTATGCCTACCAGTAGTTGTTGGTTATATACGCCAAGCAGTAAACACAGTGGACGGACAAACAAACCGCAGCAACAGCAACAGCAACAACCAGTGGAAGTAAAAGGAGGAAAGATACTAATTGGGCGGCAACACCATCATCACCGCTAAAAGCATCTAGACATCCATTCATCGTCTATGATTATTGGCCCACGCACACACACACGCATCGATGTGTTGCTATTGTTTCTTTTTGTTCGTTGATTGTACAAGCCGCTACACAGTGAAGCATGAATCCACCAGGACCGAGAGGCGGCAGTAATCGCACACCGTCCCGCACGGTGTTTGGTGGGTTGGCCAGGACCGTGTAGTGTAGGACACTCATCGGCTAACGTACACATACATACACATACATGCACGCCACGGCGGATATGGCAGTGGGCAATATCCCCTATGACTTTACCGAGGAGCAGCTCATCGATATCTTTAAGGAAGTGGGACCGGTCAAGTCACTACGGTAGGTGTGCCCACACATATATATATATATCCATGGCTGCCCGTGAGCATTTGGCTGATGGTGGCGATGGCCAGACTGATGTTCGATCGGGAGACGGGCAAGCCACGCGGCTATGGATTCTGCGAGTACTTTGACGCCGAGACTGCCGGCAGCGCCGTAAGAAATCATAAGCTATTATGTAATATCCTTTATTGCATCCACACACATACACCTATGTACGTGTGGATCTAGGCATGTTAAACATAGCTGAGAATTACAGCGGGCTCTCTGGACATGAACGAACGAACAATGAACAAATGAACATGCTATGTGATAGAGCGGAGGTGCTCGTTCATGCTGCGGACGCATGCGCACCTACCATTGCTTTTCTTTTCGCTTGATTACTGAGCAACTACGATGTAGGCGGCCGTCCATTGCGTGTCGATTTCGCGGATGTTGATATGACGCGTCCAGGCGGTCAGGATGGTCCGCCACCACAGCAGCAGCAGCAGCCGCCACCGCAAATGCCACCACCGCCATCAGCCGCGCAAATGCCACCGGGCGGTCCAGGTCCCATGGGTGGACAGCGTGGCCCACCACCCAATGCGCGTGATTATCGTGGACATGACGAGGTAGGATGGGATGCTGAGGGATATATATATATATGGCAGTCGTAGGCTCATGGGATAGATGCAGCGACTGCGACCAGGCAACATGCCCGAGAGTGGTATGGGCCGTCCTGGCATGCCCGCACCATCATCGTCGTCGTCATCACCAGCACCCAGCACAGCATCGACCGAAGTGATCGCCAAAGTACTGGCCGGTCTGAATCAGGCACAGCTACTCGAAGTCATCTACCAGCTAAAGGTGCGCGCCATCATCATCGCCATATCCTCCGCTGTTGGACTGCTTACCACTATGCTCACCTCTATCGACCATTAGGCATTGGCGGTGACCCATCCACACCAGGTGCGCACACTACTCCAGCAGAACCCGCAGCTCTCCTATGCCGTGCTCGACTGCCTGCTTAAGCTGGGCCTCATCGATACGATGGCCGTTCAGGTGGGCGCTATGAGCATGGCCATCGATTGGCATTTGAGCATTGACGATGCTATGCCGCTACTTCCAGCGTGCACAGACAGGCCACCATGCACCGGCACCCGCCGCGCCATCGACCTTTGATATGGCCGGTGCGCGCAATATGCCCATGGGTGCACCGCCCAGCCAGCTGCCACCGCCACCACCACCGCCGAGTGCACCTGCACTAGGTGAGTATGACTCGTGTGATGCATAGCCACATGTGGATACTGATGGCCATGTGCTATGCATGTATGCGCGCGTGTGTGTGCATAGGTGGCAAGGTGGAGACACTGCAACAGCAGACGGCGTTGCTGCAGCTGCTTAGTCTGACACCGCAGCAGATCGATCAACTACCGCCGGATCAACGGGCGATTATCCTGCAGCTGGTAGGTGGCCATCATAGTATTCCTGCTCTTCCTCCTGGCTAACGAAGCATAATGATAATAGCGCAGCCAACTGGGCGCCAATGCCGTACAATGATCACATGCATGTCCACGATGGCAGTAGCAATAAAATGTATGTCGTTTTGGATGCAATGGATACAGTGAGGCACACATCCAGCCTTGTGGCTCAAGCACGGCGAATCCAGGTGTTTATTCTTCCAGCTGCCTTCAATGCGCCTGGCTGTAGTGAACATGGCCACGCTGCTGACGCTTCTCCATCTTCTGCTGGCGCTTGCTCTTGGCCGCTGCCGCCGCCGCCTCGCCTCCACCGCTGCCCTTTAGCATGGGCGCAACAAAGCCCCAAAGCACATAGCAGGCGTACAACGGAATCTGCCGTGCACGTGCTAAGCAAACGCTGCCATATGGTTGCTTGTGGGCGACGGGTGCGACACTTACCGCCAAGTAGAACCACCACACGAACGACCAAACCAGGCTGCCCACATGCACGAACCAGGTAACGTAGAGCACGTCAAACATATACCTATGGCGTGCACATGCCTCGTCCATTAGCACATCCATGGGCATCATGGCCGCCATGCATCGCAGGCTACTTACGAGGTGAGGCCGGGTGCATTCAGGTCATCGCCTCCCGAGATAATGGCGCCCGACGCATCACGCTGTGGCCGGGCCATGCTCGCCAGCAGCCGGTAGATAAAGATGGTCGGCAGCCATGTTATCAGGTAGCCGACGACATGGTAGCGCGTCACATCGGCACGATACCAGCCAAACTGCACGAGCACGTAGAGCGACTGCACGAAGACGAGAGCGTCAGCCGTGCGTCCTCCGTAGACGACGCCGCGTGGACAACACTTACATTGACTAGGAGCAGGCTCCATTGGACATTGCGCAGAATACGCGCATTCTCAATGGTCTGCTTTTTGGCGGATTTGTTCGCCTAGGCGTGCGGAAGGAGGTTAGCGACGACGACATGCACGAAGCAGCAATTACCATGTTGGACAAGAACAGCAAAAGGAAAACAAAGATGTGATGATGATGATGATGTGGCAATGTCCATAGGCCATGTTTTGATCTGCCATGGCTTGCTGCTATTACTATTGCTTCTTTATCGGCATGACTTGGATGTGCATCATGCGGTGCAAGCAATCTGTTACGCAAGCTGTCGAGTGGCGCGTGCGTCGTGGGACAGCCGCCGGAGTATTTTGTATTGTGCTCGGGTGGGTTCGCCTAGTGGAGCACGCCACCGCGATGTGCACCGGCAAGCACGGCACATGTCGACGCGCTCGCTTAATCGGGCGTTTTTGGCAATGTGTCGCGCGCACGCCCATCTATACAGCCACAGCCGCACACAGCATTGCATGGAAGCGTCAATGGCAAGCGAGCAAGCGACGATCCGCGACACGACCACATCGAATAGCGCGGTCATTGACGACCAAGTCGGGATCGTCGCACATGTGCCACTAGCGTGTGTGTGTGCGAGAGAGAGAAAGAGAAAAGCAAACAGCCGGCCCACTTCCACCGTACGCGATATGCGTTGCATGCTAAGAGAAGTAGCGGCATCGTAATCAATATCTATGGCGTATGAGCGTCGCATGCACACGATGGCTGTAGCAATGCTCACCATTGCAACGCATGCTGGGGGGGGACACTCTGCTATGCTACTCGAGCAGCGTGGCGTTGCCGGTGCAGCATGCGCAGTGGGGGCACATTTTGGCGCCATGCCCAAACTGGACGTCCCACCTCTTTGGATCATGGCCAGGCACCTCGTCCGATGGCGCCATGCCTCGTGCGCGCGCGTGTGTACCTCATGGCAGACGGCATGGCCACATCGCTTTGCATAAATACATCGGCGGATAGGTCGGCCTGCTCACCCAACCGCATTGCCATTCTGTCCATACTACTGCTACCACTGCCACTACTGCCACCACCACTACTGTCATTATTGTCATGTCTGTTGAACGTGCCGCTCTTGTTGTCAAGGCCGCGGAGGCCCGAAAGTACGGACGCTACGAGGAGATGTTCGCGTCGATGGTCGAGGCCATCCGCATGGATAACCATGTCGTGCTCGAGGAGATGAAGCTGCTATCGTTTGCCTACAAGACGCTTATTGCGCTTAGGCGGGCGCGCTGGCGTAACCTAAGCGTGAGCGAGCAGCGGGCGACGGCGAGCGGAGACGTCGAGCGTGCCGAGACCATCGGCAAGGACAAGGCGCAGATCCAGAACGAGCTGCTCAAGATATGCCAGGAGTTCGATGGTGTCTTTGGCGATGCGCTACTCCGTTCCGTCTCATCCGACGAGTGCCACATGCTCTACTACAAAATGTAAGCAACCTACATCCATCTATCCATCTACTTGCTGCCTCATCGCTCATTCACCACCACCTTCATCTTCATCCTTAGGCGTGGCAACTATCATCGGTTTATGGCCGAGTTCTCGCTAGCCGGCACGTGCCAAGCGTCGATCGATGCCGCCGAGCAGGCCTACGCGCACGCCACGAAGATTGCCCGCGGCAACTTCCCGCCCACCCACGCGATCCGCCTGCACGTTGCGCTCAACTACTCGACCTTCTGCTACGAGATACGCAGCGATCACGATCGTGCATTCGACATTGCCGAGAGTGCCGTCGAGGAGGCCGAGGCCATGATGGACAAGCTACCGCAGGAGGAATACGACGAGAGCATCTTCATACTGAAACTGCTCAAGGACCAGCTCAACGTCTGGCATTCGACGTTCTAGTGCCAGGCCAGCCATTGCTCTCGTGCATGTATATAGTCTTTACTTTCTTTCCTTTCATCATCGTCATCGTCATCATTGTTGTTTATTGCTCATAAAACATAGTTGAAGACCACTGCTTTGGGCCATCATTATTTACAGGCAGGTCAGATGGTAGGCCTGTCGATGGAATGCCGACCTGGCCCGCCCCTGCTCGGCCGGTGCCTCGACGCCATGCTCGTCCACCACCACGAGCGGATATCGCGCGACGGGTGGCAGGAACTTGTCGGCCGGCGAGTCGAAGCAGAATAACTTGCGGCACTTTTGACATGGCCGCACCATCAAATCATGGTGGCTTACAAGCCAGTCCTAATCGATGCAGTGCACACAGGTCAGTACAGTGCGCCATTGTCATCATCATGTGAGGGGGAGGACAGATCGCACTTGCCAGGAAGTAGACGACAGCAAGCCGCGGATAGTCCATGGCCAGCTGATCGGCGACGAGCATGGCATTGCTTGTCATGGCTCGAAAGGCCGACCAGGGCGACTCCTCCCACGTCGACTTGGCGGGCAGTTAGCAGCAGCAATGCAGCATAGCATACACACGCGTATATGCCTACCCGATCCTTGGCTGTCTCGCGAATAACAATGCGGTGCAGCACCGGTAGATCGTCCTTTAGACCAACATCGAGCACAGCCAGAAAAGTATCATTGATCCTAAGCTGCATCACCACAGTCGATTGGTATCATCATCTTATGGCGGTCCGTATGCGTGGTCTCCTACCTGGACACCTTGCGACAGTCCAGTCACGCCGTTCATGTAGTCGACGGCCACATCGACATTCGCCTGTTGTGCGCGTGCCACCAATGACGGTATGATGCCCGCCTCCAGTCTCTCCCGCGCAGGATGCACCGTTGTCTCTGCCGTCTCGCCATCCACATGCGCTGCATCCTGCCTGGCTCATCGGGACAACATCGGCTGTTAGCAAGCATCGTCCATGTGTCTATGCATGCAATGCCTACATAATCTGATCCTCATCCGACTGATCGGCCATCGGTGGCTGCGATCGCTGCAGATGCTTCTTCCGACGCCATGACTCGAACCTCGTCCTTACTTGAGCATCGACTAGGCTGCAGCATCCAGTTAGCAGCAATCGCCCGCTGCATGGGATGCACGCACCTCGCCACTTCATTCGAACTAGCCGTCATCTTCTCCCCGCGAGACTCATCCTCATCCGTCGTGCTACTTGTCAATGGTGCGTGTCAGTTCATGCTCAACATCTTCCATGCACACCACCACTCACCGATGATGCAGCGATTCGACGCGTGTAGCATTGGACACTGCGAGTTGCTGGATAGTAGCAAGCAGATCTACCACACCCAATAAACAAACATGCTTAGGAATGACGTACAACAACAAGCATACTATCGATCGCTCTACTTGCCCGTATGCTGCTGTGCTTGTGTTGTTAGCTTCGTCAGTTGATCCAACGTCGACTGTGCTAATGTGCGATATCGCTCGACGCCATGTTCATCTACCATGCATGGTGGCCATCGCTCAGTACCACGTCCCTGCTTCCTATCCGTGCTGCTGTCCTTCTCTACCTGATAGTGCATGCAGCGTCGTTGCATCCTGCATTAGGGTGTAGGCCGCGCTACGTATGCTGCGGATCTACACGTGTGCCTATATGAGCATTGCTGCTACTTGTCGTGCCCGTCGTCACGTGCACTGCCCGCTCCTACCTCCGCGAGCATTGTGTCGAGCACCTCGACGCGCTGTGTCGTCGCTACCTCCATAGCCGTAGAAGAAGGGACCGCCGCCATAGCGACACTAGGATAGTTGCCAGTGATGGCCGCCAACGGAAAAAGGAAAGAGTGCAGTGAGCAGAATGGCGATGGTGACGCGACTTTATTTGCCACCACGACGCCCGTCTCCTCCGTTCGCTTCTCTTTCCTTCCACGACCCTACTGCCACTGCCACCACTGCCACTACGGCTCCTCCTTCTCTTTCGCCCGCGTTCTACGTCGGATCTTGCGCGCCTTTGCTCTTGTTACTGCTGCCACTGTCCTTCTTGTTCCACGCGTCATTATGAGTGTCGTCAATATTCTTAACGTTCAGGTGTACGACGCGCAGACCTTGTTTACGACGCCGTTCCGGCTCGATATCAAGTTTGAATGCATCTCCGAGCTCAAGGAAGGTACGCCGTCCACGTCTGCTTCCCTCCTCCTTCAGTGCCTGGTGTCTATACACTGACCTCGCCTCTATGGTAGACCTCGAGTGGAAGCTGATCTACGTCAGTTCCGCGCAGTCCGAGGAGCACGACCAGGTGCTCGACTCCATTATGGTCGGGCCGGTGCCCGTTGGCGTGAACCAGTTCACCTTCGAGGTGGGTGGCAGGCACATCGACGCGTCCTCTATGCCAGCATGCATCTAACCATCGTCATCATCGTCGTCGTGCAGGCGGACGCGCCTAATCTTGGCTTGATTCCACCGGCCGAGCTGCTCGATGTCACGGTGCTGCTGCTGACCTGCTCGTACCGCGGCAAGGAGTTCGTGCGCATCGGCTACTACGTCAATGTCGGCTACCTCGACGAGGAGCTGAAGGAGAACCCGCCCGCGACACCGATCGTCGATAAGCTCTACCGCAACGTGCTGGCCGACAAGCCCAAGGTCACGCGCTACTCTATTCCATGGTATGTGCGCAGGTGCATAGGCCATGCCTACCATGCTTACCTATACATGTGTGTCTATATGCATGCTAGGGATTCCAACGGGGAGGATCCATTGATGCACGAGCATCAAATGGCCGAGCAAATGACCTCCACCACCTCGATGTCCATGTAGGGCCGCGTGCCAGACTGGACGATACATGTACGAGGAGATGGAGGCAGACAGATGCAACATGAACATGCACGCTATGTTATTAAATACATTATTTGTACTGGACGATAGGTGCACTGCACTGCACTGCCATGTTATGTCTATATGCATGATCATTGATGCATACAATAGCAACACTTGTATGCGCGCATGGATACGTGTAGTAGTAGTAGTGGTAGTAGTAGTAGTAGGTATGATCATGCGATCCACTTTATATAGATTTAAGCAGATTCCTTGCCCTTGGCGTACTTGGTGCGGTCACGACGCTCGATGGCAGCCTGGCGGTCCTTGGTCATGTGCAGCTTGGTGATGACGACGTTGGACGGGTGGATGCCGACGGGGACAGAGGCACCTGGCAGAAGCAGAAGCAGAAGCAGGAGGAGAAGGCATGAGACAACCATACAATGCCATTGTCTATCTGTCTATGCATATGGGCTATATGCCTGCTTACCGTTGACCTTGTCGCGGGTAACGCGTTCAATGTGGATGACCCACTTCTTGCGGTAGACCTGCACGACCTTGCCCTCACGACCCTTGTAGGTGCCGCGGATGACCTGGACCTCGTCGTCAGCGCGGATGGGAGCAGAGCGCACCTAGAGGACGCGTATGATCATTAGCGTGGCTATTCGAGTGTGACTGATCATGGCTACGTACGTGGAACTTCTCGCGCAGATCCTTCGAGAGCTGGGAGCTCATGATCTTGTGGCGCAAGTGGGATGGAGCCGAGAAGTGTGCCTTGCGGCACTTGCGGCGCGAGGAGGTAACGTCTATTAACAGCAACATCAATGGTTAGTATGTTATGTAGGCATTGTGTGGGATGCATCCTATGCACACGGGCAGAGACCACCCATGCACGACGACGACGACGACGACGACAGTGGTGGTGGAGGAGGACAGTGGCACCATAAGCAAGCTAAGCCATGCACCAACAACTACTGTGCTCCGCCTCACAATGCCTATGGATTCCGCGATAGACGAGCAGCAATAGCACCAGCATAGTGCTACGTGCTGCACTACCCGGGCTGTGGCTACTCTCCTACAGTCTGGAGGGAGGGGGTGGGGCGAGTATCGCGTCTCCACCATATACACACATGTATGTATATATGACAGCTGCATCCTCCATCCATCCACAGCATCCATCCATCCATCCATCCATCCATCCATCCATCCGTACGATGCCATGTCCATGCTGTGCGCGTGTGTGTGGATGGATGCATCTCTATGTATGCATGGCACGCACCTTGGCTGAACTTCATCGCGACAGGCGGCGTCTGGTGGC
>KZ989302.1:0-12553 GCA_003614755.1 Syncephalis pseudoplumigaleata | reverse complement strand
TCCATCACATGAATGCAATGCTGTATGTGGTGCCCCGTCCATCTTTGACCATATACACGATATGAATAAACATGCATGCATGTGTGATGATGTTGACCATGAAGCATAGACAGCGACAATGCCATTATTGAGGTTTAATTGTTCGGTTTATTGGCTGACTAGCGTGCTGCATGCCTGTCGGGCAATACAGGACACTATGCTGGCCATCGCCGCTTGCATAGCAGCATCGACACTTACTGCTTGGCGCGTATCGCCTGCAGGCCCTGCTCGACACGGCGGCCGTACTCGGCATCGGCACGCTTAAAGTGCGCCAGCATGCGATCCTGGATCGACACCTTGGCGCCGCAGAGCGAGCCGACAATGTTCGCGATGAGGCGGCTCTTCTGCTCCGGCGTCTGCAGGCGATACAGCTGGCCGGCCTGGACAAAGTCGTCGTCGACGAGGTCGATGGCGTGGCGGCCGGTGAAGCCGTTCACCTTCTCGCTGCCGTGCATGTCCGAGGCCACCTGCGTCTCCCGCGGGCCGTTGAGGCTGTTGGGCTCGTAGTTGGGGCCCGAGCCGCCGTTGCCGCTCACGCACATGGGGCCGTCGCGCTGATTGGTGGCCACGCGCGCGGCATAGGGCGTGTTGATGGGGATCTGCAGGTAGTTCGCGCCCAGCCGATGGCGGTGCGTGTCCGGATAGCTGAACAGACGGCCCTGCAGCATCTTGTCGTGCGTGACGTCGATGCCCGGCACGAGGTGCGACGGCGAGAAGGCGGCCTGCTCGACCTCGGCAAAGTAGTTCTCCGGGTTGCGGTTCAGCACGAGCTTGCCAATGGGCTGCAGCGGGTAGTCGGCGTGCGGCCACACCTTCGTGACGTCGAACGGGTTCCAGCGATAGTGCACCGCGTCGGCGGGCTCCATCACCTGCAGGCACACCGTCCACGACGGGTACTCGCCGCGCTCGATGGCCTGGAACAGATCCTGCGTGGCATAGTCGGGATTCGTGCCCGCCAGCTTGGTGGCCTCCTCCGTGGCGAGATTCTTGATGCCCTGGTCGGTGAGGAGGTGCCACTTGACGTATTTGAACTTGCCCTCCGTGTCGACCATCTTCAGCGTGTGGCTGGAGAAGCCGTGCATGTGGCGGTAGCCCTGCACAGACACAGGGTCACTATGCGATGCACGCGCAGATCGGCATGACCACTTACATCGGGTATGCCACGGTCCGAGTACAGGATCGTCACCTGGTGGATGGACTCTGGCACCAGGCTAAGGAAGTCCCAGAACACATTGGCGTCCAGCAGATTCGTCTGCGGATTACGCTTCAGCACGTGGATGAAGTCTGTGTCCATTACAGTGGCGGCATCGGCATCATTAGCCGACCGATCGGAGCAGATCGGCGTCGACACTTACCGGGGAATTTGGACGGGTCGCGGATGAAGAACACCGGCGTGTTATTGGCGACGAGGTCCCAGTTGCCTTCCTCGGTGTAGAACTTGATGGCGAAGCCGCGTGGATCGCGCGCCGTGTCGGCCGAGCCCTTCTCGCCGGCCACGGTCGAGAAGCGGACGAACACGGGCGTGCGCTTGCCCACGCGCTCGAGGAACTTGGACCGGCAGATGTTCGAAAAGTCGTGGGTGACCTCGAAGTAGCCGTGGGCGCCGGCTCCCTTGGCATGGACGACACGCTCGGGGACACGCTCGCGGTCAAAGTGGGCCAGCTTGTCGATGAGGTGGAAGTCCTGGAGCAGCCTGCACACGACATGGATAAGCATAACTACTACTGCTGCCGCCACTACTGCTGCTGCTACTTACACTGGGCCGGTGGCGCCAGCCGTCATGGACGCCTGGTCGTTGTCGACGGGATTGCCGTTGGCGGTGGTAAGCGTGGAAGCCATGGTGAGTGGGTCGTCGGTGGTGGCGATAGCTGGTATTGGCGTTGAAGGCTAAGTACAAG
Organism: Syncephalis pseudoplumigaleata; assembly: GCA_003614755.1. Classification (NCBI taxonomy): domain Eukaryota; kingdom Fungi; phylum Zoopagomycota; class Zoopagomycetes; order Zoopagales; family Piptocephalidaceae; genus Syncephalis; species Syncephalis pseudoplumigaleata. The sequence continues at coordinate 10,616 of KZ989302.1, read as the reverse complement.
TAGAAGAGGAGAAGAAGTAGCAGCAGAAGCAACAGCAGAAGCAGAAGAAGAAGAAAGAAGTTGCAGGGCGCGACAACCGTGGAACAGCGGCGGCGGTGGCAGTGGTTAAGTAGAGCAGAGTGGAGACTAGAACAACGAGAAAGACCGGGCGTGTTGCCTGCGTCATACGCAAATCCATGCGTTTCAGTGGGCGCGCTCGCCGGAACATCGCACTGACCGCGGCCGGCCATGATAGCAAACAATGCCTGCCTGCCTGCCCGGCAATAATGGAACTTGGCTAGCCGAGCACCAATCATAGAACCACGTCATCGCGTGCAGAACAGGCAAGCATCCAGCCAATACAAATGCAGCTATGACTGCGATGATGGAGCAGCAAACAGCGCATGCCTCAGTGTGCACCGCACGCACGAGCTGTAGCAGCATGCCTCGAGAAACAGGCGGTCTGTGTCACATCCATATCAACAAACAGCCCTAGCACCAAATGCCCTACAAACAGTCCTCGTCATAGTGATTCCCCTTGTTGCTCGACGTCAACGCAAGCACCTTCACCGGCACGTCATACGCTTCTTTATTCTCGCCTCTTTCGTCTCGTCTTCCTCTTCTATCACTTGGCCACACCATGGAGGACCACGAGAAAACACCGCTACTTTACGACGAATCCTCCACGGCGATTCCTATGCCCGCGAGCCGGCATTCCGCCGCGGACCACGACGGCGACGCCGGCAGCCAGACGCCCACAGCGCAGGCCATGCCGCTCCACCAGCCGAAGCCCACCTATCCGCCCGGGAGCGCGGCCGCCATCAACGGCCACCACGCGTCCATCGTCGGCGGCAGTGGCAGCAACAGCGCCGCGCCCACACCGCCACCGCGCACCAACACGCCACGGCTGCTGCGTCGTCGCGATGGCCGCCACCGCATGAACTGGCCCTCGCCGCGCACGGCCTTCTCGTGCTTCGGCGTGACGCTGCTCTTCTTCTTCCTCTACCTCACGGTGACGTCCCTGCTGCATCCGCCGCCATTGGGGCCTGGTCGCCGGACGAGCATCGACGTGGCACTGCGCCACATCCTCGACGAGACCATCGGCACCCAGTAAGCCCCGTCTGCGCACGCAGGATAGTCGTGCGCCCGTCTAATGAGCCATCCGTCCAGACGCGTGTGGGATCGACTCGCCGAGATGACCGATCTCTACGGGCCGCGGCCAAGTGGCTCGCCCGAGCTGGAGAAGGCAGGTGCAGCGGTGCGGCAGATCATGGCAGTGGCTAAGCATCGACCGACAGAGCATCGACTGGATGGTGACCATGATGAAGGGCGATAATATCAGTGTTGCCACGGAGGAAGTAGAGGTAGCGTGCGATGGCCGCCCATGACAAGCACGGGCATACGGCTAATCGCTCGCGGTGGATGCTGGCCAGGTGCGACGCTGGCAGAGGAATGAAGAGTCGGCGCAGCTACTCCTGCCGACACGTGCCCCGCGAACGATGCCGATGCTCGGCCTCGGTGGATCGGTGGGCACGGGCCCGGAGGGCATCGAGGCGGATGTGGTGGTCGTGGACGACATCGACCAGCTCAACACCATGGACAACGCGACCATCGCCGGCAAGATCGTGCTATTCGACACGGCCTGGCAGGGCTACGGCATATCGCATCGGTCGCGCGTCAATGGCGCATCCGAGGCAGAGAAGTATGGTAAGTAGCTGTGTGTGCGTATGTGCATGTATGCATGTATGCCTAAAGATACACTGATGATGCGTAGGCGCGGTGGCCGTGTTGGTGCGGTCGTCCACGCCGTACTCGCTCGGCACGCCACACACCGGCATCATGTACCGGGCCAAGTAAGTGCCGCTGCCAGTGCGCGATCATACTGCCCACACACGCATGAACCATGCAGCATCCCGGCCGCGGCCATCACCACCGAGGACGCGGACTACATACGGCGCGTCTACAGCCGATACCTGACGGCCGAGAATGCAACATCGCCCTTCAAGTCGGCATTCGTGCAGCCACGCGTGCGCCTGACCATGGGCGCATCGCTGGATGCCGCAAGCGTAAAGACACGCAATATCATCGCAGAAGTGAAGGGGCGGATGCATCCCGAGCAGATCGTCGTCATTAGCGCGCACACAGACTCGTAGGTAGTATGTGCAGGTCGCCATGTGTCCATAGACATAACGCGATGCATCCTAGCTGGGATGTGGGCGCGGGCGTGATCGACGACGCTGCAGGCTTCTTCGTGGCGTGGGAGGCATTGCGCGCCATAGCCACGTATGGCATTGCACCGCGACGCACGGGTAGGCGCAGGCTTGCCTCGTTGCGCGTGTCTCGTGCTTACCCATGCTGCTGCAGTGCGACTCGTGGGATGGGTCGACGAGGAGCAGCACCAGCAGGGCGCGAGCACCTACTTCAAGAATCGGAAGCACGAGATTAAGGACCATGTGTTCGCCATGGAGGCCGACTCGGGCATCTTCCAGCCCTGGGGACTGAAGGTGGCCGGCACCGATCGTGCACAGGCCATCCTCCGCCAGATCGGGGAGCGCTTCCTGGGCGAGATGGGCAGCGGCAATGTCACCGCGCTGAAGGGTAAATGGGCCAGGAGGGCATGGACGCACGGATGCACATGGCTAATGGCGCACATCAACTGCACCACTAGACGAGGTTATCAGCGATCTGGGCCAGCTAATGAATGCAGGCGTGCCGTGTGCTTCGTTCTACAGCCTCGATCCGATCACGCAGGCATCGCCGCTATCTGCCGACTATGATGGCTACTTCCGCTATCATCATTCGTGGGTGCACGCATCGGATATGGCTACGTGCGCCAGCAAGCGACTAATTATTGGCGAGACAGGGAGGCGGATACTATGTCTGCACTGGACCCGAAGGAACTAGCTGCTGCCGCGGCCAGTATGGGAACATGGGCCTATGTCCTAGCAGAGATGGAGGAACGCATCGATGTCGAGGATCCCGACGAGGCCGCGCACATCTAGGCAGCATTGTGCATAGGTGTTCCTCCAATAAACGAGCTTTATTGCATCATCATCATCAGCATCATGTAGCAGTGTACACGTCTAGCGACACAATCGGCTGCCCTTATCGGTAAGGCGGAGGAACCATCCGGATGCCGTATCGAATCTAGCACGACAATGAGCTAGAGAATGTGCAGCCATGTCGAGCACGTACTTGGTGAGCTGGTCATTGCCCAGCATGTCCCAGACGAGGAACTGGTTGTGGATGAATGTGGCGCGTCGCAGTCGCTTCTCGATCACCTGCTACTTGCCAGTCGGCGATATTGATTGGCACGCCATCTATCTACCCGTCTATGGCAATGATCCTGCCATGCTGCCTACCTTCATGGGCGCCTGCTGGTTGCGACGACGACGCAGCCATTGCGCAAGCTCACGCCGACCATTGCGCAGCTGAATGGCAAACCGCCCCATAGTAGGTATGGTCAGCGCGTGGCGATGGGCGTCGAGGGTAACGAGGAAACCGACCGCCACTAGCTGGCCCAGCTGATCATCGGCTATGCGCAGTGGTTGGCTGTGGTGGCGCTGTAGCGCGTGCACATCGACATGGCCCTCGAAGAGCAAGCCACTACCGGCCATGCTGGCTATGGTCGCTGCATAGCCCAGTAAGCATGCCATCCATAGAATAGTGCTCGCCTCGCCCCTGCCTACCCAATGTTGCCCGGCAATCATCGCTGGTGCTCGACTTTCTGCACGCAGCTTGCACGGTTGCGTCAAAGTCCACCAGCCGCATCAGCACCTGGTCGTCGTCGTCGTCGTCATTGTTGGCGCCCACACTCAGCCGTACAAAATGGCCGCGCCTACAAAGACGATCCTACGGCTGCTCAGTACCATTCGGCCAGCCCCCCCCCCACCTCGTCCACAGACGCGCCACTACTTACGACGGTACGGTCAATGTCGGTGGCATCGATGGTCGGTGTGGCCTCCCCCTCGTGGATGGCTATGTAGAGTTGATGCTGCGTAAACAGTCGTGGCAGACTGGCTGCAGCATTCCTCGCATTGGCCGTGGCATGCGGGCTGATGCGATTGTCCAGCAGTAGATCGATGGCCGTGGTCAGCCCATCCTCGACACTGTTATCTGCGGTTTTGGACCGCTTTGGCCGGCCGTCTCCATTGTCTATGGCGTGCTGGTCGGCAGGCTGTCTCTTCATGGTATGCCAGCAAGCGCAACTGCCGATAGGAAACAAAATAAAACAGAAAAGGATTCATACCAAGGAGGGAATATGGACACGCTGGCTTTCCATTGCCATCCCTCGTGTTTATTAGAGTTAGATGGTGCGGCGAGCCGTCATGTATGTGATGTGCTTCTATCGTAGACTAGACGCAGGCGAGGATCGCTGGGCGGCGTGCTGGGCGGTGGCGTGCCATGCTCGACCGCGGCCACGAATGGACACACGGCCACGCCCACGGTGGCCTCGAACAAGCCGCGCACAAGACCGCGCAGCTGCTCGCCCGTCTGTGCAAAATCGGGGAACGCATTGGCCTCCAGCAGCCACACATGGCGCGCGTCGTCGACGAGAAAGTCAAAGCCGTAGAGCTCGAATGCATTGGGCAGTGCCTGGAAGCCGACTGCATCCGATGTGACGGCGGCAAAACAATCGCCCAGGATCCGGGCACACTGGTCGAATATGCCGTCCAGCGCTGGCCGGTCGAGGCCGTGGCTGGCCAGATCCCAGAAGGCACGCACCGCACGCGATTCGTCAAAGTCGCGCGCGTGCTGCTGCAGGCATGTGTTCGTCAAATGCCGATCGAGCGCCGCAATATCGGCAGCATCATAGTCTGCGCCGGCAAATAGCGCGAGCATTTCCCGGTAGAGGTAGACGTGCATGCGGCCGACAGAGAGCACATAGGCGCGGATGTGGAACTTTCTCGGATCGTTCGCCAGCAGCAGCGGCCGTCCTATGTATCGCTGGATGACCCATTCCCGCAGCATCCATGCACTGCCCTGCTCGCCGTCGTCGTCGTCGTCGTCGTCGTCTTCATCGTCGTCGTCACTATCCTCGAAAAGCGCCTCCAGCACCTGCTCCATGTCCGCCAACGACTCGAGCAAGTAGATACCGGCACCGCGTCCCGTCATCGACGGCTTCATGATGAAGCGCTCGCGCTCGCGCGGATCGTCGCAGGCGAGGTTGTTGCGGAAGCCACGCTCCACCTCCCAGCACTCGTTCAGTGCCTCGTCGAGATAGCTCGGATGGTCGAGGCGGAAGATCCACGTCTCCGGCACGTGTCGCGCGAGCGTGCAGCCGGGTCGCTTGGCGCAGTAGTACTGGAAGGCATTGGCCATCTGTATCTTGCGGATAAGCGCCTTCCGTATGCAGTACGTGTTGGCGAGGCTGCACTCGGGATGTCGGCTGACCATGTCCCAGTCGACCTGCTCGTACTCGCGCCACTGCAGCAGGGGAGGCGCGTCGCCGTCGTGGTCCTGTGGCGGCCACTCGGACACAATGGCCAGCGAAGGACACTGGGCGGCCAGTGCCTCGCGCACGAGCGTATCCACATACGGATCATCGAGGCGAACGACCGCCGTCATGGATGGGCGAGCACCGGCAGGACGAGTGGCCATGGCAAAAAAAGAAAAATAAAATAGAATGAATAGAGATCGGGCAATGCGCGCGGGATATATACATATGGTCATGGCACGCGCCATCTTGCTGCTCAGTATGATGATATGATGCCCTGCCAATGAGAGCATATGGCGTATGTTTATTACTGCGACAGCGCATCCAGCCAGGCTCAGGTAAAACCACGCTGAAACAGCGCGACTATTACTTATGCCGTGCGACAGGTGGAGCAGACTTGCCGCAAAAGCTTTTCCCTCCATGTTCTACTGCATCCCAGTAATCAGTAAGTGCTCGTTCATACGCAGCATGATATGTCGCTCAACAGCAGCAACCACTGCCTCCTAACACATAGTCGGGCTTTCGGGCAAGCGCAAGTGGCTGCAGAAGACGGCACGCGCGTGCCCGGTGTGTGGTGCCAACGCGCTCATGGAAACGCGCATTGTCCAGCGCCTCTCGTTCTTCTTCGTGCCGCTCTTCCCGGTAAGCAGATATGCGCGCATATGCCTATTGCTTCAGCGCGTGCTTAGCCTCGCGTGTGTCCAGGTGTATCGCGGTCGTCGTACGTGGATATGCCACCACTGCGGCTACATAGATCGACCGGGCGTGCAGCCACCGCGCAGCTATGCAGTCTTCCCGATGGTCGCCCCGAAGGCACCACCGCCGCCACCATCGCCGCCGCCCTACACGACCAACTACGGCGATAGCAAGACGCCCGCGGCAGCCAGCAGCCACTCGGGCAGAGCGCGCGCCACATCGGCGGACGAACGCGCCATGGACCAGTGCAATGCCTGTGGCGCGACCATCGGCTCGTCATCCTGGCGATTCTGCCCGTCGTGCGGCAGGGAGCGGCGGGATGCCGTGATATAGCTGCCGCGACCACGCCACCACCGAGCATAGGGCGCGGCACAGGGCGGGTGGCGTTTGCCTGGAGAGGCACGCGCCGGTCGTATGGACACTATTCGGATTTTTTTCTTGGTGGGCTCCCGTAGCTCAGCTTGGTTAGAGCGCCGTGCTTATAGGATATAAACTATACCAAAGTCACGCGGATGTCGCGAGTTCGACCCTCGCCGGGAGCATTTTGCTCCAGATATATCGATTGCTTTTTGGCGCGGACAGCCGGCGAAGCTGCTTCGTTTTTGCTGTACGTATCGCTCATTGCTCGCGGCAGGATGTAGGCGCGAATGTCGATGTGCTTGTACATATTGTTCATAGTAAGAAGATGGCGGCAGCAACATCCGATGTAGCATGCACGAAATAAACACCATCCACACATCATGCTATCTATCAATGGAGCTGATGTGCAGCTGCTTTATTGGCGCTTCTATCCAAGGACGCGCGCACCGCCTGCACGTTTGAGCAAGCGTAGCATGTGTTGTATGCCTTGCAACCGCGCCATCATCAGCCGATGTGTGGGCAACCGAACGGCGACAAGTCCGGACTGTTCTTCTCCATCCCCAACCACATCGCCGCATAGTTAGCAAATACACGCTCGCACCTACAGCTTTTCCTCTCTCTCTCTCAAATAGCATTGCCAGCGTCAGTGTCATCACGGCTGTCGGCTTGTGCCTGACCTCGTTGCTTCGTGCCTGCTCCTCCTCCTCCTCCTCCTCCTTGCTCCTTCTTCGTCTTCGTCTCCTACTCCTCAGCTTGCCTGCACCTGCGCACAGGGGCAGTGCTTGGTCACGCTCTTCAGCTTGCTCGCTTCCGTGTCGCGCCTAACTCGCTTGCCGGCAACCGTGCCTGGCACCTGCCTGTCGCTTGCTATCTGCCTCCACTCGCTAGCCAGTAGGCGCGATGGACCTCATCAAGGTGTCCAAGGTGGGTGTGCGCCGTCGTGCTGGTGTGTGCCACCGTGCTTACGCTCGTCGCGCGATATGGTGCGCCGCAGGTCGACAACGTCCGTCTAGACCGCGGCAACAAGCAGTACACGGGATCGCTCCACGTCCTGACGCACCATCTCATCTTCCGCCAGTCCAAAGAGGAGCTATGGGTGAGACGCGGCCGAGCAGCCCTCCGCGCAGCACTAATGCAACGACGACAACTAGATTCCATATCCGCTATTGCATACCGTAGAACGCCTGCCCGCCAGCGACGACAATCTCTATCCTTTGCGCATCCGCTGCCACCACTTTCTATTCGTGGCACTGCGCTTTACGACAGAGGAGCAGGCCATCGATGTCTTTGAAATGATGCAGAAGCTGACCTGTATTAGTAAGTGGCGGCAAGCAGGAGAGAGAGAGAGAGCGCGCGCTAACCATCGACCGCCACAGCCAAGATCAACCAGTTCCACGCCTTCTACTACCAGCCGACGCCGCCATGGGACCGCGAGGAGGGATGGACGCGGTATGATCCGGTGCGCGAGTACAACCGCATGGGCGTCAACACCCTCACCAACAAGTGGCGCTTCACCGAGAAGAATGCCAGCTACGAGGTAAGCGCGCATCGTACGCGACAGCACGCGGGCCATCCGCGCTGAACCACGCCACCAGCTATGCCCGACGTATCCGCGCTGTCTCGTCGTGCCCGAGAAGATCAGTGATGTCACGCTGGAGCATGCGGCCAAGTTCCGCAGCAAGGGCCGGATACCGGTGCTCTCCTACCTGCACCGCCCGACGATGGTAGGCACTGTGCGCGCGCGCACGTGAATGCACACGACTAAGCCGTGCGCGCGCCGACTAGACGACCATCTCGCGGTCGAGCCAGCCGATGGTGGGGCTGCGCCAAAGCCGCTCGGTCCAGGACGAGAAGCTCGTCGAGGCAATCTTCACGAGCGAGCGCAGCGAAACAAGCCCCGCGGTTGCCGGCACGCAAAATAGAAACCTGATCATAGACGCGCGGCCCACGGCCAATGCCATGGCCAATGTCGCCATGGGCGCGGGCAGCGAGAACACGGAGAACTACCGCAAGTGCCGCAAGCTCTATCTGGGCATCGACAACATCCACGTCATGCGCGACAGCCTGAACAAGATCGCCGATGGTAAGTGGCGAGGGCGAGGGCGATGGAGGAGGGCGATAAGTATTCATGTACATGCGCGGCAGTTTATTATGTACATCAACATGGCAAGTGCTGTGCTAACACCATCCTATGTGATTCTGTGCCTGATTGCCCGTGCTGCTGCTGCTGCTGCTGCTGCTGCTGCTGTCTTGCCTGGCTATGCTCGCGTTCCCTGTGTCGTCCGCTGCTCGCTCGTCCAGCCATCTCGTCGACCGATGTGGGCGGCATTGTAAACAAAATCCAGCTCTCCAAGTCGAACTGGCTGCGCCACATCCAGCTGCTGCTGGACGGCGTGTCGAGCATTGTGCGCACCGTACACCATGACCGCGCCCATGTCCTCGTCCATTGCTCGGACGGCTGGGATCGTACGGCGCAGCTGACGGCGCTGGCCTCGCTGTGCATGGATCCGTACTATCGCACGCTCGAGGGATTCGCCGTGCTCGTCGAGAAGGAGTGGTGCTCCTTCGGGCACAAGTTCACCGATCGCTGCGGCCATCTCACGCACGAGCGCGACTTCCAGGTGGCCGCGGCTGCTCAGTCATCGGCCGCGGAGGCCACGCTGAGCTCCATACAAACGCGCCTGCACCAGCAGTCCTCGCACGTGCGCGAGTCGTCGCCCGTCTTCCACCAGTTCCTCGACTGCTGCTACCAGCTGTGGACGCAGGCGCCGTGGCGGTTCGAGTTCAACGAGCGCTTCCTCATCGCCCTGCACTACCACGCCTACGCCTGCCAGTTCGGCACCTTCCTATGCAACACGGAGCGCGAGCGATATGAGCAGGTGCGCGGGCATACCTATTCCGTGTGGCCGCATCTGGATCTGCGCCGCGACGAGTTCCACAACGACATCTACGATGCGGCGCGCGATCAGGCCGCGGACGAGGGCGTCATCATGCCCGACACGAACTATCTCAAGTACTGGGCGAGCCTATTCGCCCGCCGCGACGAGGAGATCAACGGCGGCCTGGGCGACGAGGCACCGCTCGTAGAGACCATCCGGCAGCGGCCAGCACCGGCCTCAACCTCGGCAACGGCATCCGTGGCTAAAACGGCCGCCGCCGCCATGGCCGGTGTCGTGTCGGTGTTCAGCAACGGCCTGCCCGCCAATCCCTTGGCCGCCGCCGCCGCCGCCAATGAGCCAGCCGCAACAGCCACGGTCGCTGGCGCCGAGGACATTGCAACAAAGGCAGCGGAAGCAGCGCCATCCTCGCCAGAGGAAGCACACACAGACGCGCAATCGACCACGCCGTCAGCAGACGATCGGGCAGTGACCGAGCAGATGGCCACGCTTAGTCTGGCGGCACATCCTTTAGCCGAGACATCGCCCGAGGAGCTGCCCTATGCGCGAGATCCATTCGTCGCCGATGTGCTGTTTGCAAGTAGTCGCTCGACAAGATCGTCTTCCTCGTCACAAAGAGCATCGGCCACCGCCACCGCCGCCGCCGCAAGCCACCCTTACGATACGACAGCAAAGCCCATATCGCCCCTCCATGACTACTACGATTCTCCCAGTAAAAATCCCTGGCTATAGGCCTGCCGTCCCTTTAACACGATCGCGCGACTATGGTTGTATCTGTGCCCGTATAGCAAATCCCTCTCTCTCTCTTTCTCTTTAATAAATGTGTCTTTACAAGGTTGTACTGCATTAATGGACAGCTGCCATTGCTGCTCCCGTGTCTGCAAGCAGGCAGGCAGGCAAGCAGGCACGCCCGGTGGAACATGGTGGAATGCTCGGGCTATACGCGCGACATAGGCCATGGCCTCCAATCAACGCGGCGCATTGGACAAGGCGTGGACTGATCGCGTGCGTGCCTGACGGAGGGCGGGCGGAGATGCGGACGTGTCGGTGATTTAGCTTATGGTGCTTTAAGATGGCGCCTACCTGATCCCACCGCATTATTACTCAATCGAAAGTATCTATCCGACGCTCAGGAAGAGCAACGGCTGCCATTGTTTCTCGTTCTCTCTCTCTCTCCTGCTCTCTCTCCTGCTCTCGCTTGTTCTTGCTCTACTCGCTTGTTCTCTCTCTCTCTCTCTCTCTCGCTG
>KZ989298.1:0-12680 GCA_003614755.1 Syncephalis pseudoplumigaleata | reverse complement strand
GCATCCGCTATGCATATTTGTTGGATGCCTGGGCGATTGCTGCGTGGTTGGTGTGGTGTTGGCACCACGATGGCAAACACAACACGAGCACTTACTTCTCTCTCTCGCTTCTCTCGCTTCTCTGCTTCTTGGCACTTGAGAATGGCTTATTGCTCTCCATGTCTATCACGCTTGCTGCGTGGTGATTCCCATTCCGTCTTGTCCGTGTTCATCGCCGCCCCCAATCTATATGGCAATCCAATTGGAGCATCCTTCCCGGCATCCAGTCCAGTGATGCGTGTGTGTGTGCGGCAATGGTCCTTTCCATTCTCATTTCTGCCCTGCTTCATCTTCCCCCATCCGCGCCATTGCCGCCTCTATGCGCTATCGTTGCCGTCACATCGTTCATATTAATGCCCGCGCCTGGCTTGTCTACCGTGCTGCCTGACCATCCCGCTTTGTTCGCCATATTCTACTCTACCAGGCACGGCGGTGTGTAAGCCGCGCTGGACTCTCTCTTCCTCTCTATGCCCGCTTTCTTGGCTATCGTGCTGATTTATTTCTTGTTACGCACCGCTCCGCTTCCTTACTGCCTGGTCCGCCGCCAGCTCTCTGCTCGCCGTTACGCCCTGCTTTCCGCCGCCGAAGCATACTCCTCACCTAGCTCCGACCTGCGCAGCTGCAATCTCCAAGCCGCCGATTCCCTTTCTCTCTCCCTCTCTCTTTCCTGTTCATGCCATAGTACGGCCACTCTCTCTCCTTAAAGTCCTGTTGTCCCTGTCGGCTGCCGTCCTCTACGCCTGCCAAACGATCGCAAAGGTGGCGAGCAGCATACTCCTCCATCTCCCCTAATCAGCCCTCCGCCCACCACACTCCACGGCTGTTTGCTGCACGTTGGCGGCGACAGATCCTTTGTTTGTTTGTTTGTTGTTTGCAGCTGCCTGGTCTACTTGCTTGTTGCGGCGGGTTGGCCTGTAACCTTGGCAGGAGAGAAGCATCGTTTTAGGAGCTTTGCCCGTAGGCATTCACTTCTGACACTAGAGCTGGAAGGCGCTGTAGCGCACCACTGCCTCCGAACACGCACGCGCGCGCGCACTTGCTTCACTATTTGTTTGCGTCCGCATTCTACCATTCCAGCAGTAGCTAACGCATTGTACTCCCTATCACCACCACTATTATTATTATTGTCCATTTATTATTGGCACGCTGGCGTCCAAAAGGCAAGACAACTCCTCGTCCAGGACGGGCGCGACGACCATCGTCAGCTCAGCCAGACACGCGGGAAACGGCGTCAAGCTGAGCAATCCTACTGTCAGCAGCAGCAGCAGCAGTAGCAAGCAGCATCACCCTCGTCATCATCCGAAGAGCATAGCAATCACCGGCCCCTCCCTCAGCTCGGCGGCCTCCTCCTTCTCGCCACCACTGCCCAGTCCCAACCATCGGCGCGAGCAGGAACTACAAGACCACATCGCCTGTGCCGATATCCAGCCGCGCGGCCTCTATCCTCGCACCGCCCAGTCTCTAGCGCCGCCGCCGCCGCATCATCAGCATCAGCAGCAGCCATCGCCGGCCCATTCGACGCGCGCCGACCCATTCCTTGCGGAGGGATCGCGCACCACTCGTCTGCTGTCCGCCGCACCATCCAATCGTAGCGGCAACCTGACGCGCCACCCACTCGGACGAGGACATCAGGCCCATTTCGCGGCTTCGGACACCGAGAGCGACGAGGAGATCAGGCAGATATTCCCGGCCACCTCTGAGCACGCCTCGCCCACAAAGCAGCGCCCCGCTTCCACGCGTGCACGCACCAGCACCTCTCGTCGCAAGCACGTGCTAACGCCGGAAGCAGCATTGTTTGTTGGCGACGCGTTCAGCTACCTCGACACATCGCGGGAGGACGAGCCGCCGCCATCGGTCACCGACAGCACAGCACTCGTGGCGCGCGCCATCCCGGTCAGCGAGCATCGACGCCGCCGCGTGCGCACACAAGACTACGTCGACTCGGAGGAATCGGACGCGGAGCCCGTGGGCCATCACCGTCGCGACGGCTATCTAGACTCATACTCCTCGTCGTACGAGTGGAGCGACAAGTACAGCGACAACGAGGACGACTCGGCCGAGTGCAGCAGCCAGCACTACTACAGCTCGGACGACAGCCACGACCACGACCACGACGACGACGAGAGCGTGCTTAGCTTCACCAGCCGCGCGAGCACCTTCAACGCCGACGAGGGCGCCATTGTCTTCCCGGCACCCTACCAGTTCCGCTGCGACTGCTACCAGCGCGAGCTTGCCGACCGGTTCAGCTACGCCTACAACTCGTCCACGGACGCCGACTCGCTCGACTACGGCTGCGGCAGCGACGACGACGCGGATCTCTACTCGCTGCAGGAGTTTGGCGCGCAGGACAGCACGCGCGCGTTCTACCACACCGCCCACCACGACAATCCCCACCCATCGCTACTGCTACTGCACGGCGGCATGAACGGAGGCACACCTGCGGCGGATGGCGGCGCGGCCGGTCTGGAGGCGGGCATGACGCGGCGACGCAGTGGCCACACGAGCGGCAGCATGCACCAGGCCAAGCGACGCACGCTGCGCCGACGGCTGCGCCCGTGGATGCGCCGGGCGCGGCACATCGTCAAGCACACGGAATGGTTCCGCACCGTCGCCTCCGCCCTCTACCTGTTCTGCGTCTCGCTGGCCATGACACTGCTGCAGCAGGTGTCGGACACGCGGTGGCTCGAGCACCGGCCCAACCAGCAGGTCCTCTACGACACGGGCTTCGTGCTCGTGAACGACATCTCCGAGCACTGGCTGCCCGACTTTTTCGTGCTATCGCTGCTTGGCATGACGGTGATCGGCGTGCTATGGTTCTGCCCCACGTGGCCCGCCCGGCAGATCGTCATACGCCGGCTGTTCTGGCTCACCGGCTCGCTGTACCTGTATCGCGCCATGACCATCTCCGTGACCACCCTGCCACCGCCGCGCCCCTGCAACCCGGTGCTTATCACGGGCATACCGGCGCTCGAGGTGCTCGAGAACGGCATACGCATGGTGACGGGCGGCGCGATATCCTGCACCGACAACATCTTTAGCGGGCACACGATGATCCTCACAAGCTGCGCGCTCCACTGGCGGATCTACGTGCGCCGCAAGTACATCGCCTACTACGTCTATCTGCACGTGATCGCCGGCATCTACACGATCATCGGGACGCACATGCACTACACGGTCGACATCATCCTCGCCATATTCATCACCTACGGCATGTACGCGATCTACTTTTGCGTCATCCGCCTCGCCATGGAGCGCCACCGCTGGGCCGTCGAGGAGCATCGGGCGACGGGCGGCAAGCTATGGGAGAAGGACGACCAGGAGTACCAGCGCGTGGCGTACACGCCGCGCATGCTCAACAGCGGCATGATCCGCGTCATCGTCTGGATGGACGGCCTCGATCTACGCTGGCGCCCCGACGGATCTGCCGACGATGGCATGGGCCACACTGCCGGCGGCAGCAGTCGTCGTCGTTCGTCGCGACGCAGCCGTGTCGACACAGCGGCATCGCAACCAGCCGCCGACATCGCGCTCACGAGCATCGCCAACGGCAGCAGCCAGCATCATCCTGCGCAGGGCGGCCCCGCCCTCGCCCTCGTGTCCGTGGCGAATCCACCGGCCGGCGTCGGCTACATTCCCGAGATGGCATCGTCCGAGCATGGCACCGCCGCCGCCACAGCAACGATAGCGACCATGGCCGCCGATGAGTCGCGCTTAACGGGACAGCGCCACGTGTATCCGGACGTCCATGCGGTCGACCCAGTGCTGGGCACCAATCTCGACGAGGTCAGCGAGCACGGCCCGCCTCGCGATGGCGACGATAGTAGCGACGATGAGGATGTGCCCGCCCATGGCCATCCACCATCGACCACGGCTGCCACTGCGAATCATACCGCAATGACACAAGTATAGACGCGTTGTATGTGGCAGCATGCACGCGCACACACACACACACAATGACTTGGAACAGAGGTATATGCTCTGTGATAGGCAACTTGTGTTGTTGCTATATGTGTGGCTGTCTAGTCTGCTCGCTGGTACAAATGAGCCGTGTATGTGTACTAATCTACGGACATACCGCTTTCAAGATTGTAAAAGCGGAATGTGCCGGCCATTCGGTGCTTCTCTCTATTCCTGCTAGTTCGTTCACCCAAGCATGCGCGTAAAGCATTGCTCTCTCTCTCTATGCTTATGTTTCTACTTTTGCTACCACTGAATGTCATTATTAAAATATCTTGGTATGTAATGCAAGCTAGCTACTCTATTGACCAATGTATGCATACATTCTTTTATGATAACAATGCAATGAGTAACAGCCAGCTATTGAGCAGCATAGACGAGTATGCAATGATGCTCCACTGGATATATGCTGCCAGAGTGTGCCTATGATGATGCAGAAGGCTGCCACAAGCCATATCTGCGCAGGAAATGGCTCGTTCTATTTTTAGGCCCAGATTGGCGCCAATTCCTGCTTTCTGAGCGTATTGTCTAGGCTGAAAAACGCAACAAATCATCGCTTGGGGGTCTAGCTCAAATGGTAGAGCGCTCGCTTCGCATGCGAGAAGTACTGGGATCGATACCCAGGTCCTCCACTCTTTTTGCCTTTTTGGCACCGGCAAGGTAGAAGGATGCTGCGTGCACGTGGCGTGCTGCCTCTTTTGCTTTTCTGTTTACATGCCAGTACTGCCATTTGTATGAGAATCATATGTTGTTTACTTTTTTGGATCAGTCAATACACGCCGCTTCAAACTCAACGGGGCAATGTCACGCTGCGTCAACCTTCCACGGGCATCGCTGCTCCGCTAGCACATGCCGCGCACATACACCAATATGGCCGGCAGGCTGCTATAAATGTAGCATGCCGGATACAGACTTGTCCGCGCCATTCCCGCCTCGACTCCTACTCGTCTTCTATACTGCCGCTGCTAACGCACGCCTACGCCTCCCTTACGAACAAACACGACCGCTATCCGCGAAGAAGCATCCAGTCGCGCAAGAATGATCCTTGGAGCCAAGCCCACCGCCCTTGCCCTGCTGGCCATCCTGGTGCAGACGGCAGCGGGCCAGACCGAGAATGCCTCCCCGCCAACGAAGCTTCCTGTCTGGAATGACCCAAACTATAGACCCAACGATCCTAAGCCAGACCATGTTGGCTTTACCAATGGTTAGTAGGCGTGCACAGCATCAGTAGCATGTCGCTAACAAGCTTGTGCCGCTACTGCTGTCATGTCTAGGGGGAAAGGAATTCTTTGGGCAGGATACTGGCCGCAATGGTGCATTTGGTGTGTTCAAGATAGATAAACAGTTTCATCCAGATGAGCGCCTTGCGGTTGGACGCAGCCATGGCGCCAACTTCCATTTCTACTGCTATAAGCAGGAGGGAATAAGCATGAGCAACCTCGTCGGCTCTGAGAATACCGATCTTGCCAGGAGCTTGTTCTATAAGGTGTGTGCAAATGTGGCTGGTGGCTAGTGCCCTTCCTGCATTCATTAACGATTGTGTGCATGCAACAGACCTGCAAGGACTATGTGCCAAAGTATCGCTCAGTTCAAGACGATTTGGAGCGGACGAAGGCGCGCCTAGCTGAGCAACAGCTTATGACCAACATCGGCTGTCCTGTTTACTGGAAAGAAGTCAATGGTCAAGTCTGCTACGCGGCCTACTTGGTCGGAGAAGAGAAGGCCAGCGTGCCAATCTTCAAGCACAAGCTCGCCGCCTTCCACAACTCCTTTCGCCGCAAGACAAGGCGCAATTTCGCCATGAAGCTGCTTGCTCAGCTGGAAGCATGTATGTAACGGAAATGCGCGTGCCGTTGCCAAATGCTAACCTGACCGCTCTTGCCTAGCCTATGGTTTCGCCAAGAAGCTGGGATGGCTTGTTAACTGGAATTATGATCAGAGTAAGCTTGGCCGAGGAGGCCGTAGTGCAACATAGGCGTGCCATATGCTAACAGCTTGATTACTAGATGTACGCGTTACGCGCACCGGCGACATTGCATTCAAGAACCCGAATACCTACATGGATGTCAACTTCAGCATGAAGAAGCCGAAAGAGGTCCCGATCGAGGCTCTTCCTCGTAAAAGCAAGGAGCTCGGGGTCGGCCCGAAGACAACTTATCCGGATCCGGGTGCCTACAGCAAGGCAGAGAAGCTCGCGCAGTACAAAGAGAGCATCACGGCGTTCTTTAGCGAATTCGCGAAGAAATATGCCTATCGTGATGCTCCGTTGTTGGAGGCGATCAAGGAGAAGCAGAATGCCATCCTGAAGAGCCTGCCCTGAAGGCCGCTCAATCAGCCAGACCCTTCGGCCCGTATGCTATCGTGCCCTAGTAGGGCAGATGCGCGCGCATATGAATAAAGCTGTGTTTGGCAGTGTGCATGTGTGCATCCTGTCACGACCTACAATGCAGAAGAGATCGGGCAATGCGGGCAGATATGGGCAGCATGCTGTGTACCGATGCATCGGACTTGCCGATGGCGATTGGCGCGCTGTTCCCGTAGACTCAGAATGGTAGCAACATTGCCAATCCGATCATTTTCTCTCGCAGGCCGACGAACCCGCCAGCATCTATTAATGGCGCCATAGTACCATTGCCATCTGCGCATCGCCATTGTTCTCCCCGCCCAGCGCTCGACTCTATTCGTTGATGCGCCGTCTTCCATGCAGATACTGGCCGGCCATCTAGCTGGTTATCTCGCCGTTGTCGATTCATCCAGGTGGTGGAATACATAGCTGGTGCGACTGGACGGCCAGCATCGCATCCAATGTCCATGCAGCAGCAGCTGCACAGCGGGCAAAGCGCGCCGTCGAGTGGCGGCAGCAGCACACAGGTGGAGGACAATTGCTCCTCCTCGAGCTACCATAGCCTGCTGGAAACGAGCACCCAGGACACGATCAGCAACGGCCATCGACGTGTTCGCCGTCGCCGATGGCACAGGTACACGTGCATGAACACGCCGCTGGAGAAGAGCGGGCTGCTCTACTGCTTGTCGGCGCAAACGAGCGGCCTTGTCTCGATCGCGGCAGAGGACGGTGATGGTGCCGCCGCCGCTCATGACGGTGGCGGCAATAGCGACGAGCTGATGTCTGTACTGAGCCAGGCACCTGGTAAGTAGTAGCGCCGACTGGCATGCTGCCCATTGACCACTTACTGCGTGCGGTCGCTTCTTCGCTGCGCAGTGACGGCGAATGCCATTGCCTCCTCGATCATCCTGGATCGCGCGCTGCACTTTGGCGGAAAGCTCAGCCAGGTCGAGGAGACGGAGGAGCGATACGTGGCGCAGCTGGAGCATCTTCGCGACTACTACATGCGACCGCTGCTCGGGCAGCAGCCAGCGCGTGCCGCTTCTCGCAGCCGCGGGCTTAACGTGCCCTTGCTATCGTCGATCTTCCAGCGAAAGCGCTCGGCAAAGGATGCGGCGCAGGATGCCGAGGCAAGCGGGTCCGGTGCAGACGCGGCGGCAAGTCGTCGGACGCGGAGCGGCAGCGTGCCCAACATCACGATCAACCTCCCGGCCAACGTTGCATCGGACGACGATCCCGGCGGACGGGCGAGCTTCCAGCCCTCGGCGGAGGTGGCCGACATACTGTCTGCCCCGTTCGGCACGCTGTTCAGGATGATCGAGCAGCACACGCAGTTCCTGGTGGCGCTAAAGCGCGCGTGAGTGGCGAGTGCGCGTATGCCGGCATCCGCCAGCTAACCTTACCGCTGCCAGTCGTCCGCTCGATAGCCAGCCGCATCGGCTGGTGGATATCTTCTCGGATCATGTGCGTGCACCGCGCTTGCCAGCTTGCCGTGTGGCTAACGCGCATCCACCGCTGCCCTCGATAGATATCGCGCCTCTCGCTCTACTACACGCACGTCAAGCATCATCCGCAAGCACTGTGCGCATTCGAGACCTTGGTCTTCCACAACGAGAAGCTCGCCCGCGTCATAGAGGCAGGTGTAGATGCGCGGCGTGCCACGGCCAGCCTGCTTACATCTGTGCTAGGAGCGCGACCACGCCTCGCGGCACGAGAGCCTGCGCGCACTGCTCGTCACCGTTCCCGTGTCGAGGCTGTGGTATTACGGCGCGGTGCTGCAGTCGATGCGCGAACGCTTCCCCGAGTCCAGCACGGATCCTGCGATGCGCAAGCTACGGCTCAGTCTGCAATGGCTGGAGGAGCTCGTGCGCCGCCTATGGCCCATGTAAGTGGCATGCGCTGGATGCTGCAGCACGGCTTGTAACACTCGTGCGCGCGTGCGGGCCACCAAAGCCTGAAGCAGATAGGGAAGGTGCAGCGTGTGGCCGTGCTGCAGAGCAATATCGCCAGCATCAAGGAGCCGATCCTCACGCCCACACAGCGGATCTTCCTGATGGACATGGCCGAGTACAAGCTGAACGACGTCGGCGGCACGTGGAATCCGGTGTGCATCATCCTGCTGCGCGATAGGATGCTCTTCCTCAAGCAACGACGCGGCCAGCACAAGCAGTTTGCATTGAAGGTAGTGCATGATCAGCGGGGCTGATGGTCGGCGCACCAGATAGACTGATGCGGCCATTAGATGTCGATATTGCTGGCGAACACCATCTTCACCGCGCATGAGCGACTGCCGAACGAGCGGATGGAGGGCATCTACGTGCAGGAGGCGCGCTCGGTCGGCATCAAGCTGCGCTTCACGTCGCGGAGCGCATTCAGCCAGTGGCAAAAGTATCTCGATGCCGCGGAAGACGCCGAGCGGCCGGTGCATGCGCGCGGCACGTCTCGTGGAGCGGCCGGCCGATCGGAGAGCCATCTGCCCATGCGCGCGCATCACGGCGCGGATATCGAGTTTGCGCCCACCGCCCAGATGACCGCCATAGACAACCTGTTCGGCCTGGACAATAACTTTACAAGCGTGTAGGCCTCTCCAACTGTATCAAGTGTATGTGCGTATGTGTGTATGTTTAGTGTGGCGCACTTGCTCGTCAGCATCCATCGAGATGACGGCCAGGGCAGCCATGATGTAGCTAGATCATCTTCGTGCCATGCTGTTCCATTGCAAAGCGCATCTGTGTTTATTGAAGAAAAGAACCTAAATAAAGAGTAAAAGCAAAGCATGAACCAGTAACTAATGTTCAACAGAAAATAAATAAAGAGAGAGAGAGAAAAGAAAAGATAGCAAGCATGGATGATGGTTCTGCCTCATCCATGCACACTGAAACAGTGCTGCATTGCATGAATGCATGATGTGTGTATGTCCCTCACATATACATACACACGCACGCATAGAGGAGGATTGCACCACGAGCCAGTCCCTCCATCGATTGTCCATGGCGTTGGCGGCCAAGCACCTACCTATGATATTAGTATAAACAACACGGCCGATGCTACAATGTCCACGGCGGGTGGAGGCAGCTAGAAGCAGACGAGCCGTACAACGATAGCGGCAGAGATGAGCAGAAGTAGAAAGGAGGAAAGAGACGCGCCTAGCCACGCAAGAAGCGGTAAATAAACAGAAGGAACACGCAGCAGGATGTGGACACGCTGAGTGCGAATCGCTGTCGCTTTTAATGATCCATTGGCGGTGTGTGTGTGTGTGCATCTGCCAAGCAGCGCGGCAGAAAGGCCGGCTCGATGCGAATGCGCCGTGGCACGGCAAGACCAAAAAATAAAAGCAATTGCTGCTGCTGCTGCTGCTGCAGACGCGTGAAGCAATAGCCGAGCATGTGCGACACAGCTACCGCATGGAGGCTGTGGAGGACACATGCTGCCACAACACTAGGTAGCCATTGGTCTGCGTGTTCCCGCCCAATGGCATGAAGGGCAGGCGCCGCCAAGGGCATAGACTCGAAGCGCAGCGTACACGATGCACAATCACCGCCTAGCAATCGGGGCCAGAGGCGGCAGCGCCTGTCTCCCTAGTGGAGGCGCGCACATGCATGCTGCACCGTTTGCCTAGCCCGTCGTACACGACCTAAAACGTTGTCAAACGCGAGTGGTGCACGCGTGCCACTCGATGCTTATCGCGTGCCGATTGGTACGGCGGCATGAAGCTTTTCCCGCCTGCCTCGCTACTCATCAGCGCGCTAGGCCTGAATCCGTTTGGATCCTCGCACATTGCGCGCGGCCACAGCAATATCGATCGATTGCGGCCACTGCTCCAGCGGATGAAGCAGGCCAGGCACGTCGGCCCGATGGCGCCGCAATGGAGTGTCGGCCCGTAGAGATTGCCCTTCGTCGTGCGCTTGGGCGATTCGCCGGCCATGCTGAGGTATGAGCTCACCGGCAGCATGCCGCCGTGTCCCCGCAGTGAACGGCCTCGCATGCAGCCAGATTGTCCCGCTGATCATGCGTCCACGGGACAAGCGCACAGCGAGGGATCCGATTGCAGCCGGGTGCCAGTGCCGTTGGATGACTATCGGGCCAGCGCTTATTCGCTTCTTGCTGTTAGTCATGTTCACTCCGTTGAAACGGCCTTGCACCCTTGTATGTTATGCGAGGCAAGCTGTGCTAAATATAATTCTACAATTTAAGCTACAGCTTCCTTTGATCACGCGGTGCAGCGCGATAACCGAGGAGACGAGGCAGTGGATACACAAGCTGCAGAACGCTTGCTGCTGGCCCGGGACAACGCCGCCATCGTTCGCGCACAGGCTTCTCTGGCCGACGGCGACGTCCGCTCACCAGCATTGGATCGATGCTTGCGGTCGATCTACAGAAGCCGCCGCTGAAGCATCGGGTCGATGATGGTGAGCGAATGTCGCGCAGTCTGCAGCATCAGCAACGGCGTCTTCTTGCGCACTGTGCCATCGTTGCTTAATCGCCGTGCGGCAGGCGGCATCGCATGTTTCTCCACGCGCATCACGATGACCGCGAACAATCGCAAGGGCTCCACTCCAGGTGCGTCCATGTGCCTCGCTCTCTGTGTGTAGCAGTCAGCTCTCGTTCATGTGGTGGGTCAAAGGCTGCCCAACCTTCCGCTACGCCATGATGTAATGCTCGTCTTGTTGTCGCGATAGTGGCACAGGCTTCGAGCATTAACTTGGTTCTGTTCATAAAAGATAAACAATGCCGCCGCCAAAGAAGCAAGCGGCCACCTGCTATTCTTGTCCGTCTCACGCTTCGCAACAGCAACAGCAACATCATCATTACTATCATCATTATCACTATCGTCATTATCATCTGTCTCAATTTGGCTAGGCTTCTTGTCACTCTTATTAGATATCGATTAGTACTGCTCTATTGGTTGCAGCATCTGTCTTGCTGTGCTCTTTCTTGGTTTGTATCTCAGTATCACAAAGCATATCTGTATCCATCGCCGGTAGACGCGGCTTCCCTCCCTCCTCCCTCCTCCCTCCTCCCTCCATCTAGCCTTCCTTTGCCTGCACCGGCCAGCATTGCATCGGCCATAGACGCATCGTGGCAGAGTCCCGTCTGGCATTGTCCAGTGGTTGGCTATGACGAAAAAGATCTGCTCTCGTGTTATCGCGCGCTTCAACTCCAATCGCAAACGCTCCATGAAGCTATGCATCAGAAATAAGCACGAATCGCTCCGGCTGCTCGCTGCAGAATTTAGCCATGGGCGGACCCACTGCAGCAGCAGCCAGCTCGCCGACTGGACACGGAAACTCCAGGAGAACGGCGAGACGAGCGCATCGTGGATGACCATTGGCTGGGGCCTGCCTGGACTGCTCCAGCTGTGGATCGTGCGCCAACATCCGCCCGGCACCGTGGATCGCAGCAGCGAATCGTCCCTGTCGTCCGAGCATGCGTGCGATGGATTGCGATGCACCACATCGAACCTATCGGATGATGGCGACGCCGGTGGCAAGGACGACGGCGAAGAAGCGCAGGCTGGCATGCTGTGGCCAGCGGGCACTAACCAGCTTCCGCTCGACTGGGACACCGCCGACGACTACTGCGAGTCCTCGCCCTTGACCGACAACTCGGACTGCTTCCGCCCCAGCCTGACCTCGGCGAGAAGCCGTCGTCCATCCAATGTCAATGCTGCCACTGATGCTGATGGTGGTGGTGACGACAACAACTACGATTACAGCGACGACGATGATGATGATGATGACATTACCGAGGCAGACTTTGCCTCTGCTCCTCGCGCACCGCCGTCGTCCTTCCCGACCGTGGCCAGCTTCGAACTGCGATGGCGTCTGCGCTACAATCCAGCACGCGCGGATCGCAAGCCATGGCAGCGCGCCTTCCCGGACGTATTCGATGTGCGGCTAGACGAGGAGAACCTGCTTACCTATAGCGCCGAGCGCATCGATCAGTGGCGCGGCAGCAAACCCGCCCATGCCACCGCCTGCACGGTGCTACACCTCAGCGAGGCATGCGTGCACGTGCGCATCACGACGCCCAGGGCAAAGCACGGTGCAACGATCGTGGAAGTGACGCTGCACAGCCGATCGGACAAGAATCGGCTTGTCAGTCAATGGTAGGCCACCTCGCGAGCATGCCCTCCTCCCTCCATCCCTGCATTCTCTGTGCTCATCCATCTCGCGACTATGCAGGACAACAAGCCCACGCACTGCTGGCGCGTCCGACGATAGCAGCGACGACTGCAGGCTATGCGCACATGCTGACATGCCCATTGAAGACCAGGCGTGAATGGACTATCCGCTCCGTCCTTTAGTACACGGAAGTGGCCCTGCTCTCTCTCTCTCTT
>KZ989297.1:1594-12688 GCA_003614755.1 Syncephalis pseudoplumigaleata | reverse complement strand
CTCTACACCGCTACCAAGACAGCCATGGCATCTTCCTCGGAATCCCATACCACGCGGTGCGGCTCGCCGGTGGACTGCAGCGACAGCACGGCCGCGCACATGGCCCGCGACACCAAGCGAATCATGGAGGTGAGTGCCGCACGCGCCATCGATCAATGCGGCGCGCTAACCGGGCATACGGCCATGCGACAGGTGTGCCAGCAGTTCTACCTGAACGAGGAGATGCCCGCCGGCCACCTCTGGCAATGGTCCGTCTCCGAGCTGTACGGCGTGATGATCGGCATGTTCCGCCGCCTGGGCATCTTCCCCGACACCATGCCCGTGGCCGAGGGCGCCCTCGTCGCCTTCCTCGACGATGTGTGCGCGGGCTATCTCAACAACCCGTACCACTCCTTTGCCCATGGCGCGGATGTGGCCTCGGTTGTGTATGATTTCCTGCACATGCCGCACGCCATGACCTGGCTCACACCGCTCGACCGCGTCTCGATGATGATCAGCGCGCTCTGCCACGACATTGGCCATGTAAGTAGTGGCGGCCATAATATGCGCGTGTGTGTGTGCGCGCGCATCAAATAGCATGCAACTAACCATGGCATGACGATGACGATGATGATGATGATGATGATGTAGCCCGGCTTGAACAATGTCTACCAAGTAAACGCCAACACGGAGCTCGCCCAGCGCTACAACCAGGAATCCGTGCTCGAGCGCTACTCGTGCGACATTACCGCCGAGCTGCTGCGGAAGCACGATCTGCTGCGCTGGATTCCGCAATCGTTCGCCGAACTAGAGACACAGGCGCAGCACCACACGACGACGACGACGACGACAACGACGGCAGCGACAACGATGAGGGCGGCGACGATGACCGGACGCTGCGCACGCCGGCCGACTACATCTGCAAGCGCATCAACGACACCATCCTCTACACGGACATGAGGTTTCATTTCGAGCTGCTGGATCAGCTACATCATCTGGTGGATGAGCTGCATGGCTGTGACATGTGCGAGGATGTCGAGGAAGAGGACGAGTCGGACGGGCGGGACGACGAGGTGTCGAGTGCGGCGGCCGAGGAAGAGGGCGCCAGCAGCATGACGAGCGAGAACGAGGCCGACAACGACGCCGACGCCGACGACGATGACGATCATAGCAGCGTCAACAGCGAGAAGCTCTTTGGCCCGCACGCACTCGACTCGCAGCTGAGCCGTCAGAGCAGCGACACGAGCGAGCCATCGCATGCGGCAAACCCTGCCACCGCCGACACCGCCGACACCGCCTCCAGCAACAACAACGACAACGACAACAACAGCCACGGCGATCAGCATGCATGCACGTCCGCCGGCCTCCTGCCCAGCACGCGCCTCTCGCCCGAGCAGCGAAGCACGCTCTGCTCGATCCTGCTGCACGCGGCCGACATCTCCAACACGGCCCGCCCGTGGACGGTGTTCAAATGGTGGAGCCACAGCATCAACACCGAGTTCCGCCACCAGAGCAAGTGCGAGCGCGACGAGGGCCTCCCGCTCTCGCCGGGGCTGGACCGTCCGGCCGACGAGGAGATGACCGGCAACATCGAGTTCGCCGAGCTCGTGCGCCCGTTCTTCGTCGGGCTCTCGGAGCTCATCCCGGAGATGCGGCCATTCCTGCACAACCTCGACGCCAACGTGCAGCGACTGCGCGCCATGGAAAAGTCGAAGCACGATGCCCAGCCGAAGTCGCCCCACTCGCCGCGCTCGCCACGCCGTCTGGGCGAGCGTCGGGTCAGCCTCGCGGCCGGCCACCTGCTCGTCCCGGCCGACTGGCAAAACCGCCTCATCCGCCGTCGCAACACCCTTGCGCATATGATGACGCACCGCGGCTCCCTGCGCCGCACCGCAAGCCGCCCGGCGTTCATGGCGCCGTCGCGCTCCTCCTCGATGGGCGCCGCCTTCTCCTCGGATGCGGCGGTGCGCGGCCTGGCGGGCGGCGGGGAGCATGATCCGCCGTTTGCCCTGGCATCCGACATCGCCCTCAATGCCATACCCACGACGCTTAGGCCGTCGCTGGTGATGCGCACGAATAGCGAGGCGGAGCTGTGGGCACATCGCTTGCGCCGCGCCACCGTCCCCTACTCGGCCCCCGCGTATGCGCGCTCGAGCTCGGAGGCGCTCGGCTATCGGGATCCCCAGCCGGAGTCGCTTGACCAGGCCGATCACGACTTGCTCGGCCGTGGCGCGTTCACCGGCGCGCCCGACAGCGTGGTCATGAACAGCTACAGCATCAACGAGAACTACGTCATGGCGCCGTCCAAGCAGGCACAGCCGGCGTCCGAGGCAGCGGCGGCATCTGCTGCCGTGTCGTCTAGCGAGCAGCCGCGCCCACTTCCACTGACGCAGTCTGTCTCGGTCACCCTGCCACTGCTATCGACGACTGCGACAACAACAACGACGGCGCGCGCTCCTCCGCCCAGTGCTGCGCGCAACCATGGATCGACTGCCGGCGCGGCTGCTGCACCCGTACGCCACGCCCTCCCGCATCCCCTGCCGAGCTCGTCGTCGTCATTGCGCGAGTCGCGTCGTGGCAGTGCCGTCATGCCTATCGGAGGCATGCCTACGAGCGCGGACACGGCGGGCGATCAAGCATCCGAGCAGCAGCAGCATCCTCGACATGCTAAAGTGCTGCGCATCGACACGGAGATTGCAAGCCCGGCCAACCACCACCAGCACCAGCAGCAGCAGCATGCATCCTGCGACTATGAGCATCTCTCGAGTGCCACGCCCACGAGCGAGCTCTTCTCTCCCGCATCGACCGACTACTTCCACGAGGGAGACGACGGCCAGCCCGCGCCGAACCACGACGGCTCGCCTTCATCATCGGTAAGCAGTCATCCTAGATAGTGGCGGGGGGATGGCACAGCGATGCATGGAAGATGTGCGGTGCAGTGCTTGCTTGGACATGGCCTTTATTGCTATGTGTATGTGTATGTGTACATCGATACTTACTATCTCTCTCTCTCTTTCTCTCTGTGTGTGTTTGTATAGCCACGTGAATCACTCGCCAATATGTGCCTACGTACGTTGTCGCGGGCGGCCCGTGCACTCTCCTGGCTGCCCATGACGGCCAACTCGCAGTATCGCAGTCCATTGGCCATGTCGAAGCCTGCATCCGTGTCGTCTGTGTCGTCCTCGCCATCATCCGCCTCGCCACTATCGGCGCCGTCTCCCATCGTGGTCGCGCATTCGCCTACGGGCACGGCGGCCGTCAAGTCGAATGGCGGCAGCAACGGTGACAGCAGCCCATCGCCTCCCACCGCCTCTATGTTTACGACATAGGAGAGATGATCGTATGTATACACAGCTCGTCTGCGCATCCGCCGTAGACATCCCGACGACGACGACGACGACGGTTTAATGAACATTACTCAGTGCTTATTGTTATGGCATTATTATTATCATCATCTTATTCACTCTCGCTCTCTCACTCTCCTTCACGCGCGCATGCTTATTCATCTGTTTCCATTCTTTCTATCGTGCTATCACTTTATTCATCGTTTTCTGTCCTCGTGTGTGTGTTGTGCTTGTGTCCGCAATCCTTCGCTCTCTCTACAACGTATACAAGTAGTCGACAATGGCGCTACTTGTTGCCGTTGTTGTGGTTGCTGCTGCTATGGAACTACACATGATACCACGTTATGCTTCCCTCCCTCCCTCTTTTTGCTCGTTTATTACTTCTTCATTCTCGCTCGCCCGTTCGTTTATTTGCTTGCTTGCTTGCTTACCATTGATGGCAGGCGATGTTCCCGTGGTATCCAAGGATGATCACAGCCTGAACCACCATTTAAAGTAAAGCAGCCTATCATAGATCCATACCACTGGTGTAGCACGAGTGCAGTATAGACACTTTGTTGTTGGCATGTCATCGCTCTCTGTCTCTATCATATGTGTGTGTGTGTGTGCTTTATTTACTACAACGCGGCTGCTCATAAGATTGATGCATACTACTTGATCGGCCATCGCTAGACGAGAAAGAGGACAGTCGCCTCACTAGCATCTACCGATCGGTTGGAGATGATAGCCTAAGTTTATCGAGGGCCAGCTCATCGATCGATGGCGGCGATGCCACGATGATGTCCGCCGTCGTATCAGTGCCCAGAGGCGATGTGGTCGCCGATAGTGTGGACGTGGCGCTCAGTGGCGTCGTCGGCAGCGACATGCCTGCCTCGTCGCTCGCGTGGAAGTCGGCCTGCTGCGGTGAACCGAGCCCGGAGATGCTGCTGCGATGTGCCGCCGTCTTGCGACGCCAATGCTTCGCGGCATGAATCTAGAGAGAGAGAGAAAGAGGGAGGGGATGAGCGATGGCAATCGTGCCCGGATGGACTTACCGCGGTGATGACACTGCCGATGCGTCGCACCGCATCGCGCACGTCCTCCTCCGTCACTTCGACGCGCTGGCAGTTCTCGCTGCGTGGTATTAGCGGCTGCTTGCCGTCGTCGGTGAGCCATGGATGCGCGCGTATATCGTCCATCTTCATACGATCCTCGGGCACTTTGTTGAGCATGCCCTCGAGTAGATCGACGAGGCGCGCATCCACATCGGGATCCGGCACGCTAAGCGGCTTCTCCCGGATCGCCGCGTACACATCGAGGATCGACTCGCCGACGAAGGGCAGCCGGCCAAAGCACATGCAGTACAGCGTCACGCCCATCGACCAAATATCGGCGGCCTTGCCCGAGAAGGCGTGGCGGTCGACGCTCACGAGCTCGGGCGCCATGAACGCGGGACTGCCGGCGGTGCGCTTCATCGTGTCGTCGCCATGCTCGAACATCTCCGAGACGCCGAGATCGGCGATCTTGAGCTCGCCACACCGCGACAGCAGCAGATTCTCCGGTTTGATGTCGCGGTGGACAATGTCGTTGTCGTGCAAGTACTCGATGCCGAGCACGAGGCTGCCAAAATGCTTGCGCGCCAGATCGACGGGCAGTGCGGCGCACGTCTTGTTGAAGGCGATGTCCATGAGTGTGCCACCGGGACACATCTCGAATACTGGCGGCATGGTGGCCGTGCATTATTAGCACCATTCGCTCCTATGGGGCCCACATGGACACTACTCACCCATGAAGAGCGTGTCGTGCTCGGGATCGTCGAGCACCTCGTAGAGACGCACGACATTCTTGTGCGATAGCTTCTTGTAGATGGCCACTTCCTTGCGCACGAGGCGCAGCGGATCGAGCTCCTCCTCCTCCTCCTCGCTACGGCCAGCCACGAAGCCCGTAGGCACCGCCGCCGGTTCCTGCTCGTGACTGCCACGCGCCGCGCCCACCTCACCTGGCATCGGAGGTGGACCACTTAGGAAGGGCCGGCCACGACCACGACCACGACCGATGCCGATGCCACCGACACCGCCGCGTGGAAAGGGCGAGGGACGACCGCGAGCATGGCGTAGTTGCTGTTCGCGCACCCGACGACGCAAACGATGCTTACTGAACTGCTTTATGGCCTGGACAAGTGTGAGGGTGAGTGAGTGAGTGTGACGAAGACAGACGGTAGCGGTCGTTGCTAGCTACTTACGTATTCCTCGCCCGTACGCTGATCTACCGCGAGGTGCACAATACCAAAGGAGCCCTGGCCTAGTTCGTCCTTTATCACGTACTGATTGAGCTTGAAGGTGCCATCTTCCGTTTCCGTGTAGTGCGCACTGGTGGTTTCTTTGACTGCCGTCATCACGCGTGTGTGTGTGTGGTAGCAGACAAGGCTGCTGCTGCTGCTGCTATGGAACAGACGGTAGAACAGACGATAGTATCCGCCCGAGTGGTGACGGCAGAGAGGCGAGGCGAGGCGAAAAGGAGAAGTGGAAAAGGAATGGTCGGTGTTCATATATGTGTATATATATTGGCGTAGTGTCATATCATTAGGAAGCATATGTCAGTCATGATGCCATCAAATGCCGATGATGGATTAGTGCATCCGGCATCATAGCAAATAGTAATAATAACAATAATAATAATTTATTAGATCATCAACTACTTGTCTATAGACAAATCGCTATTATGAAGCACTAATGTCGCCAATGCGGATCATTGTATGGAAGGCTAAGCAGTGCATGTGCTATTAGTATGGCATGCTACCACAATGATTTGCTGATGCGCTTACCTTGTCGGCAGATGGGACAGAAACAACTGCGGCTGCGTAGTTCTTCTGCACAGTCGGCGCATAGACAGCGATGGCGACATGGAAGCACCGCCACGGTCGATGGATCGGCAATGCATATCACACAGATGTCGGACTCGTCGGCGGATGTTGATTTCGTCGTCGTCGTGGTGTCGTTGTGCGCGCTATCATCGACGCCGTAGACACGCTCGAGCGTGTAGGTTTGGCCTTTGGCCTGCAACAAGCATGCATGCATTCAATAAGCATATGTATATAGGCAGACAGCTCGATGCCTACCCTGAATCGCTGCAGCAAGATGGTCATTGGATGATGATTGCTACTGCTGTCATCGTCATCGCTTAGTGGACCATCCAATGCGGCAAAGGTAAGGAGAGACTGAGAACCTGCAATTACATATGAGCGACAACCATCATCATCGCTATTGTTCTATGTCTACCTGACTCGGTTTCCATAAGCATGAGCAGGGGAATGTCGATGGTGCTGCTGTTGTTGTTGACGAGGTGGTTGAGCGGGATGTCGCCTGCGTCGCCGGTCGATGGATAGACGCTGTTGGCGGTGTGGTTGGTATTCGATCGCGGCAGCTGCTCGTCTGGCTGGTTCGTCAGCGAGATGGCTGTCGCTACCCGCGACAGTGCCGTCTGTATGATGCCACCCATGGCCATCTCGTTCGCCTCCTGATTCGCATCGTCGTCGGCAGCGGCATCGGGCTCGTGGATCGAGCGTAGAACGAGCACATCCCGATCGGGCAGCTCGTCCGGCGATAGGAGATGGTCGGGCGGTGTAGTGTAATGCTGGCCAATGCCCGCCGCGAATGCCTTCTGGTAGATGGGTGGCACGGCTGATGAGGTGGTGGACGTGCTTCGTAGGCTATCGACGTGGACCATTAGGGATGAATGGACATGGCGCACATTGCAGACACGGGACACTTACGCCATTACGCCCGGTGTATCGTCGGATGGATGTGGCTGGGCCAGCCATGCGACCGTAAGCTTACCTGGACGTAGGGCGTCGAGCTCAAATGCCAGTCGATATTGCCGGCGGGCTTTGGTCGACGACGGTGGCGCATCGTCCTGCGCGACTGCTCCCTCTTCGGCAGATGCGACCGGCACGAGCTGGATGTTGCGCACATTGAACGCGCAGTGCAGCTCGGTGCAGCTTGTATGGTTAACAGCGTCGTCGTTCTATGTGAGCATCCTAATGTTAATGTCTACCATTATGTCATCATCCTATGGGCATTCCATTACATTGTGTTTCTTGGCATGGCCATGCGCATTGCCGCCGCCATTATTGCTCTGACTGGACTGTCGCTCCTTCTCCTGCTCCTCTTCCTGCAGCAGTATCTGCTGGACATCGCCACTGCTGCTGCTGCTGCCGCCACCTATTCGCCGCCAGGCGGTGTTGCCCAACTCCTCGGCACTGTCGGTGGTGCCAATGAACTGCGGTCCAAAGTAGAGGCCCTGCCCGTAGGTAAGCGGGTCGCTGGCCATGGCGGGCTGGCCGGCAGCGGGTGCTGCGGATGGTGCATGGCCTTGCTCACCCGCCTCCAGTGCCGCTGGTCTATCGGACGGCGGGTGGGCGGCGGCGGCGGCGTCGTTCTGTCGTGGTGGCGGTGGCCTCGGTCTTTGCTGGAGCGGTGGTGGTGGCCGTGGCCGTGGCCTGCTGGACGGTTGGATTCGTCCCCAACGCTGCAACGACTGGAATATCGAGCTCTCCGAATAGTTGTACATTGGACGGGCGTCTGCGGGTGCAGCAGCAGGGGGAGGAGAAGAGTGACTGACGACTGCCAAGATGACTTGCGGTTGCCGAGTAGAAAACAGTAGTAATGGAAAGAGGCACAAATAATACCAAGTCGTTTGGCGGTCAGCATTGGATGATCATTGCAGCACAGTGCACCTTTGTTTCCTGCATGTCGTTTGTTTAGATTGGTGGTTCAGTATATTAGTTACGAATCCTTGCCGTCGTCGTCGTCGTCTAGTTGCATGCTGCATACTCGGCTCCTCGCTGCCTGCTAGCATCGTTATGAGTCGGCACGCCTTCCTACGAACCATATCCACGGCCTGCCATGGTCTGCCGGCCATGTCGACACGTCGCTCGCGCCACGCTCTTCTTGCCAGCACTGCTGGCCGAGCTGCCCTATCGTCGTCGTCGTCGTCTACGACAGCGGCAGCAGTCAAAGTATCGCCACAGGACGCGCTCGCATACTGCCGCGATCTTGTTCGGTGGGTCGACGCTTGTTCGTGCTAGTCGCGGCTCGTTATTCATCGTTGCGCGTAGGAAGCACGACTATGACCACTACCTTTGCGGGCTTCTGTATCCGCGCAATGTCCGCGACGGCTACTGGGCACTACGCTCGCTCTTCATCGAGCTAAGCTTGATACGCGATGTGGTCAGCGAGAGCCATATCGGCCAGATGCGGCTGCAGTTCTGGCGCGATGCCATTGAGCAGCTCTTCTCGGTAGGATCCCGCTGTTGCTGCTGCTGCTGCTATCGCGTGGCATGAACATGCTGCTGATGCGCTGTCTAGGGCGGACCACCGCGACAGCATCCGGTGCTCGTCGCCATCGCCCATACACTGACCGCAAGCATGGCGCATGGTGGCAAACCAGCAGTGTCTGCTTCCTGGATCAAACGCATCATTAGCGAGCGGGTAGGCAACATCCATGCATGCATGCATGCACCACTGCGATGTAGCAGCCAATGCTTACGATGAGCGACGCATGTAGGAGAAAGACTTGGTGCAGCCCTTCTACCGCACCGTCGCCGATCTCGAGAACTATGCGGAGGCCACCCATGCCTCGGCCATCTACCTGCAGCTAGAGCTGCTCGGTATTCGTAGCGTGGCGGCAGATCATACGGCAAGCCATATTGGCAAGTCCTACGGCATTGTCACGCTGCTGCGGGCGACGCCCTACCATGCGTCGAAGCGCGTCTCCTATCTGCCATCGGAGCTATTCGCGAAGGTAGACAGCCATGCACACATAGAATGGATGGGCGATGCGCTACCGCGCCGTAGAACTCATGCCTATGCTCGATAGCACGGTGCATCCGAGGAGGACATGTTCCGCCAAGGGCCAAGCGCCAAGGGCATCAACGATGTCGTCTACGACCTCGCATCGACGGCGCACGGGCATTTGGAGATCGCCAATAAGCATATAGAGGAGGACAAGCTGCCATCGCCCAGCATTACCGCGATGCTTGCGGCGGTAGGTGGTTGATGTGCGCATACACGGCACAGCATGGCTAATCCACACCGAGACAGGTGCCGGCGCGTGCCTATCTCAAGCAGCTGCAGAAGGAACACTTTAACGCGTTCAGCGGATCACTCGCCACGCGGCCATGGCAGCTGCCGTGGTGGCTCTACAAAGCCCATTGGCAGCATCGTTTCTGAAGGCAGTAACACATAATAAATGGCCATGGTTGCTTTACTGGAGAGATAGGTGCGTGTATGCACGTATGCATGCATCGCATTATCCTTGTCGCTGCTTGTGCTTCTTGTCGCGACTGCAAATAACGAAGCGTCTACCGCGCCGACGCACAATGCTGCAGCCATCGCAGCGCTTCTTGATCGAGGCGCGCACCTTCATACCGCGCCACTGGCCCTGCAGCCCGAATATCGACAGCGGGCCTGCCATACTAGTTGTTGTTGCTCCGCGCATAAGCAGGAGTCCCGAGTGGACGGACCGAGCCGCGGCCGATCGCAGCGATGATAGAAGCATACTGGTCGAGACGAGGTGTGGTGGCGTTAAGCGAAATAAGCGTGTAGCATCCACACATCCATCCGATGGTGATGCTATGCGTGTTGATATTTTGCTTTTTTCCCTTTCCTGTGCTTCCGTCTATCGTTGCGCATAGTGTGAGCGGCACCACGTCGAATATCCTTCTCGTCGATGGCCGTGCAAAAGAAAGGTACGTGTCTATGCGGGGAGTAGTAGCCATAGACACTATGCTGATACCACTCTCTCTATGCCGACACATGCAGGGCCGTCTCAGGTAAGGTTGCTTTGTGTGTGTGGGGGGCGTGCATGTCCTCAGTCGCTGAAGCATTCGCTTTGTCCTTCGCGGCATAGGCCGAGCGATTGGTGCGCACCTGTGCCGAGATAGTCGCCGAACTTGTCGATGCAGTCGAGCAGGGACGCGACGTCAACCTCAACGGACTGCGCCTCAACTATGCGCGCAAGAATAAGCTGGGCAACGTGCCGAAGCTAGTCGATATCATTGCAGCCATTCCAGACCAGCATCGGGCGACGCTCCTGCCTCGCTTGAAGGCGAAGCCCATCCGCACAGCATCGGGCGTGAGTGCCGCATGCCATGTGGCGTGCATGTCTATGGTCACTAAGCATACATACATGTATATGTATGCTATTGCGTAGATTGCCGTGGTGGCCGTAATGTGCAAGCCACATCGATGCCCGCATATCAACATGACCGGCAACATTTGCGTGTAAGTAGAGTGCACTGCCATGTCTATGTCTGTGCTTACGGTGCTTACGGCGGTGGCTAGCTATTGTCCTGGCGGTCCCGACTCGGATTTCGAGTACTCGACGCAGTCGTACACGGGCTACGAGCCGACGAGCATGCGTGCTATTCGTGCACGCTATGACCCGCTCGAGCAGGCACGCGGTAGAATCGACCAGCTGAAGAGCCTGGGCCATAATGTGGATAAGGTGGGCACCATCGTCATCATCAATAGGCATGCATGCTAATAATGGTGGCGGTGGCCAGGTTGAATACATTCTTATGGGCGGCACCTTCATGTCGATGCCGGAGGATTATCGCAACTGGTTCATTATGAATCTGCACGATGCACTCTCCGGCTTTAGGAGTAGCAATGTCGATGAGGCCGTGCGGTAATGATGCTTGTTAGTAGCATGGCGGCACGATACTTACCACATAGTGATGGTGGCTAGATATTCGGAGCAGAGCCAGACCAAATGCATTGGCATCACCATC
>KZ989296.1:0-12642 GCA_003614755.1 Syncephalis pseudoplumigaleata | reverse complement strand
GCTACACGCGCCTGCTCACCCAGTCCACGGCCATTGTGCAGCCCGCCATGGCCAATGTCTGGTAAGCAAAAAGCATAGCGCGCACATAGAGGGGATATTCATGCGCTATGGCAGGCCCGCGCTGTTCAAGGCCATTGTCACCATCTTCACCTCCAACCGCTCGCTGGTGGCGCCCACGACCGAGGAGGAGAACTACGAGCTTGAAGAGTCCGTCGGCTTCCAGGCGGCGTTTAGCAAGCTGGGCGCAGCATCGCGACCGGTGGAGGATCCGTTCGCGGCCATTGCCGATCCGCAAGTGTTCCTGGCGATGCATTTGCAGCACTTTAACAGCCAGCATCCGACAGTGGTAAGTGGCGCGCACCAAGCATGCATAAGTGTATATGGATGATTTGTTTACTAACTGGTGCCACGATAGATTCCCAATGCCGTGCAGGCATGGACGGACACGGATGCCAAGCAATGGGTGGCCAATGTGCTGACCACGAAGCTGGCATAGATCCATATGCCTCAAGAATACACACAAACAAACACACACACACATGCACACACACATCTATCTATATCTATATAGCAAGCCAGTGTGGCCATCAATAAAGCTTGCTCTCCTCGTTCTGGCGGTAGCGTCACATGAGCTCGGTGTAGATGAAGAGCGTGGACTGTATAAGTGGATCGCCCTTGTAGTCGCGCAATGGCACGTGCTTGTAGCCTGCACATCCAACGATCAGCATCGATCCAGCATCCACTCGCCCCCTCTACTTACCGGCATGCAGGTTGCTGAGCACGACGCAGAAGGAAGCAAGGAATAGCTCGGATTTCGTGAGGGTCTTTTTTGTCCACACGCTCAGTCTAAGGAGAGAGCAGGCAAGCGGATGAGCATGCTGCACAGCAGAAAAGGACGAGCTTATTACCGCAGGAAGGCGAGGTCTAGATTCTCCACCGTGAACGCATACTGCTCACCCCAGATGGGATTGAAGCCATTGTCCGCCACATGCTTCGTCGTCGTCTTTTGCGTGCCACTGGGACTCATCAGCTGGACGACGCAGTATGGATCGATGATGTCGCCGCTTTCGCTATTCTTTGGCTTGGGCAGCTGCTGTCCCGAAATGATCTAGCGGGGGGCATGATCAGCAAAGTAGCGAGTGCATACATACATACATGCATGCATGCATGGCTTACCCGAACATGAAGCATGCGGCGGATAAGCGAGGGTGGCCGTAATGATGCGGGCAGCTGAAGCGACGGCGGTTTAAGCACATAACCACAGCGGCCATTCTGCTGGAACATGGCACGATTCAGCTGCACACTCGCATCTACATATAGTGCGCGCACATAGAACATCATGCAATGAGTGTGACTGACGATGATCGGTGGATGGGTGGATGGCTTACCGTAGGTTTGCAGGTTAAGGGCGACGAGCTGACTGCCCACGCCCCAGTGCACGACGGGATTGTAGTTTGTCGAGTTGATACGCTTGCCCGCGGGATAGATGCGCGAAAGATGCTTGCGATTATGCTGGATGGCAGCAGCGGGATACTTTTTGGCCAGTGCCACGGCTGTCGACTCGGCAAAGGAGTACATCTCGTAGATGGCATCATTGGCTAATAGTAGCAGCAGCAGCAGCAATCATGAGCAGGAGCATGGAGTGTATAGGCATGCCTACCTTGACTATGACTAAAGCTAACGAAATGCTTGGTCTGGCAGTAGACAGCGAGAGCTGCAAGTGACGAGGCCAGCTTAATCGGCTTTGCCTGGTCGGTCGGTGCATCTTCTACGATTGTTGTTGACATGCATATTCATAAGTGACTATAAGATGGAGCTGTGCTCGATCCTACCACTCGTATCGGCATCCTCGTCGGTGGTGGCGATGGCGATGCTCGTGCTGCGCTTCAAGGCAAAGTCATCGCGCTGACTTCCGAGCCCTTTCGTCTAGCGAACACATGACGGTTAGCACATGTGGATATCACACACACAGTCGAGCGTTGCCTACCTTGATCAGAATGCGGTGCATCAAATCGTGCGGCGATGGCAGGGCTGTCTCGTGCGGGTTGAGGAACTTGGTGACGAGCATATCGCCCAGTGTCTCCACCAGAATGGAGGCCATGCGCTCCTGCTGTGCCAGCCCGCAGTGCACCTCCAGCGATAGGATCAGCGGATAGGGCGATCGATCGAACGCGTGCTTCTTGATGGTCGCGATAACATCCTGGAACAGGAGCTTGCTCGTGCTAATAAATGGATCATTACATCAGTAAGCAAATATGCGTGCATGCAGTATCGACTTACAGCGTGTAGCCATGATAGACGATGGGCTCGCCATCGGGCCCGTCCCAGCAGTCCACTACATGCGCGGCATTAGCTGCTGTTGCTGCCTGCTATTTGCCATGCAATGCATCCACGTACACTCGACACAGCGACATCCGTTCTCGAGGGCAAACACATACGCATCGACCGATGACTTGCCCGTCAGCTGGTTGCCTATCAAGTAGCTACCACAAGCAAATGGTCAGGGCATGCGCGATCAGTGGCTGCGCAGGTGCACCTACGTGTTGTGCGAGGAGTGGATGTAGTAATGGCACAGGGGAAAGCGCATATTCTGCCAGACCTCCTTGTTCTTGGCCAGGTAGACGGGATTGTCGTCGCCTTGCAGGAAGCGCGAGAATGACTCGAATGAGACGAGGCCGGTGTCGCTGTCGGTGTAGGCATCGACGAGTGCATCCAGCTCGGTATGGGACAAGGGAAGCTAATATGCATCAGCATAGGGTAAGTAGTGCAGCAGACATACTACGACAAGCACGCCATCGTACCTTCTGCACCTCGCTAATAAACGATGCGAACTGTTCACGCTGCATGTACAGTCTGCCGCCCACTGTACTGGCAGTGTGGCCATGGCTGTAGCGGTAGAAGATGCTGGCCAGATCGCGGCGCACATTCAATGACCGTACCAGCTGCGTGAATGTGTCATAGTCGATCTCGCACTCTTTGCCACCGGCCACGTGCTAGAACCATGGCGCATCAACGACGCCTGCACTGTAAGGCACATTGCCGCCACCGCCACCCACCACAAACTGCGCCTTGATCTCCTGCTTACTGAGCGACATGTTCATTTGCTGACAGATGCGCGTAAACTCTGCCAGCGACATGCGCTGGTTCTCGTCGCGATCGATGATGCGCCACTGGCGTCGAATCCACACGTTCTCCTGCTCCTTCAGCGGGGCCGCCTCCTCCTCGCGATGGCCGCGGCAGTAGCGCAGCATCAGTATCTGCAGGCCGGTCAGCCAGTCCACCTGGACATCGCTCGTGGCGGGCACGACATGCAGCGACGCATAGCGCGATCCCTCGAGGTAGACAATGCTGAATGCCCGCAACTGCGCCGGCCTATCCGCCTCCAGAAGATCGCGCATCTCCTGCGGCAGCGACTGGTCCACGCGACACTCCCTGATGCTCTCGATGTTGACTAGGGCGTGGCGTGCGCGACATGAGTGGACGGGCAGGTGGTGCTTGACTGTGTGTGCGCGCATCGCTAGTACCCACTGTATTTCTCCTTGTTGCTTTTGCTTGATACGATGATGATGCGCAGCTGCGATAGATCCACGCAAATGCGATAGATCTTCAGGCGGCGCTTGTTCGCCCTAAACACGTGCATGTCGATGCCGCCAAGCATGCTGGCCGGCAGATCATCGCTTAGCACATCGGCAGTGGCTGCTGAGGCGAGTGCATCGCCATCCTGCGTCTTCTCGGCGGCGGTAAGCATGGCGCCGTACAACAGAGAAGGCATGGTGGCTGCATGCTGCAGCGTGTTGTTCGTCGGTTGCGCGGCAATGACGGCACCGGCCTTTGTCGCGACGGCTATCCTTGTCGTGGTGGCCGTCATCTGGCTATCGGCCGAGACTGGAAGCGAGGTGGGCGGTGCATGAGTAGTTGCTGTTGCAGACTGCTGTTGCTCAATAACTGTAACCACTGCAGAAACCTCGACCACGCACAATTCGGCGCAGTTGTCGGCAGCAGCAACGGGTGGCACCGCTGCATTCAGCTCGTCGGCGGTCATTGGCGTAGAGAGAGAGAGAGAGAGAGAGATAGTGGAAGGAAAGAAGATACGATATTGATATGTGCGGTGCAATGATGACGTCGCATTTAAACGCCGCTAACGAGTCCGACCATTGCATCCCTTTGATGATTGCACAGCAATAAAGGCGCGCGGCTTGGATCAACTATTTATTCGTCTGTGCTCTGCAATGCTGTGCACAAGCGTGTGCATGCCATGCGATTGGCATAGATGCTGTTGGCACGCCTCATGGATACGCTTGGCGCATCCGACATAGACTGCTGGGACTTGGCGCTGCCTATAGTCGTTGTTGAAGAAGCAAATAAGGTTGGCCTATCGCGCGCTTGATGCCAGCTGTGAGCGAGAAGGCAAACGGCAACAAACATGCACTCACGGACTGCTAGTTGGATTCAGACAGCATTACCAGTCATGCTGCATGGTTTGCATTGCACTGGGAGAGGGGAGGGAAGTGGAAGGCGGCGCTAGCATGACATAGACCTTGGCACTCGTGCTTGGCGCCACCAGAGACAACGCGCCATAATTAGCAGCAGGTCATTGTTCATGCGCCAATTCGGTTTTAGCAGCGTCATGCCAGGCACCAGCTACCCGGCCGGTG
Organism: Syncephalis pseudoplumigaleata; assembly: GCA_003614755.1. Taxonomy (NCBI): domain Eukaryota; kingdom Fungi; phylum Zoopagomycota; class Zoopagomycetes; order Zoopagales; family Piptocephalidaceae; genus Syncephalis; species Syncephalis pseudoplumigaleata. Next base: position 7,987 of record KZ989296.1, on the reverse strand, counting down.
GCAGCAGTAACAACAATACACGCAAGCAAACAATCGTCTATTTTTATCCGGTGCCTGCACTAGCTAGACTTTGTGGTCTCTTTATTCTAGTGATCGAGCAAGCAACGTATAAATACACTACGCTATGCATGGCGCATTCCATCGCAGTAGATAGCCGACTACCACAACTTGCATCCATCAATATACACACGCACACATCCATAGCAATCCAGCATTATAAGCATGCTCATTAATACCGTCCGTGCATTACTGTCCATCAGCATATTGGTTGCGACACATCTGTTATCGCCCTGCAAAGCATCCCTCACCCTCCTGCATCATTCGCATGCCAACTATAGTCAAAGCAATGCCCCCTCCTACCCGACGTACGATCTCTTTGGTGTGGCCATGGATCCCTTCCACATCGACGGCGTGCTGGTGGCGCCGCCATTTGCGAGCAACGATCGCTGCGAGCTGGCCCACCAGGCAACCGACTCGATCACCGCGCTGCTGGCCGAATCCAGCGTGAATGTCACCGCGGTGATTGTGCTCGTCCATCATCACCACGCCCTCGGTGCCCGTTGCACATCTCTGAGCCAGGTAAGCAGGCAGACATGCATCCCGCCACTCGCCAATGATGATGATGATGATGACAATGTTGCTAACACGTCGCACGCTGCGGCAGGTGTACGCGGCAGCACGCGACTACGGCAACTGGTTCTCCGCCACCGTCGGTCCATCCATCGGCGCGGTGGTATACACGGTGCCGCAGCCGCAGGACCGTCTCATCGGCGGCCCATTCAGCCGGCTGTATCCGCGATACGAGCGCACGCTGCCTGGCTCGCCCGATGTGCCCGTGGTGCTTCTGCCCGAGACCGACGGATCCAGGGATGCACCGTCGGTGCTGCGCTATGCGCCTGCCATTGCGCTGCTCCAACAAGGTAGGCGGACATGCAATCGCGCCACAGCCATCTGTAACGACATGCACAACAGAGAACGGATCCTGGAATGACATTGTCCTCTCGGCCGGGTATCGCGCATTCGTGTGGGCATTGTTCGCCATCGGTCTCTTCCTCATTGTGCGCACCGTCATCATCCTCTTACTGCTAGTGCAGTCGCGACAGCTGAAGCTGGAACTTCGGACCTTTGTCGTGACCATTGCCTTGTTCTCGTGCATGTGTAAGTGCGGCATCGGCGACCATTGGCCTCGGCCTTACCATTTGCTTGCGCAGTCTTCACCGGCCAGCTGCCACTGCGCTACACCTCCTACGCCGCACGCATTATCGCCGAGATCAGCTACATCCTCTCCTTCATCGCCATCTACATGCTCCTCGTGTCGTGGTAGGTGCATCTGCGGATCGAATACCATCGCCGTCGACTGACGCCCGCATGCCTGCTCAGGGAGACAATGCAGGCGGAGATGCGGGTCAAGCGGCCGGTCACCGTGATGCGCGTCATCATCTACAGCTGCCTCGTGCTGCAAATAGCCAACTACTCCTGCGAGCTGGTCATCGACCTATTCCTTATTAGCAAGCATCGCATCGCCATCGAGACCGTCATCCTCTACCTCAACATTATCCTATCCAGCACGAGCGCCTTCAACTTTCTCTACTACAGTGAGTGGGCGCATCATCATCACCAATTGCGATGTCATGGCTAACACTATCTCTGCAGCCTTCTTCTTCCATCTAAAGCAGCAGAGCAGTGATATGAGCCGGTCCACTTGCTGCGTGCTTGCTCGTGTAAGTATCCGCGCATCAGCATCACTATCATCACTCCATGCTGACATTAGCATCAATACTTTAGATGAGCTACATTTCATTCTTTTGCTTCCTCAGCTACTTTATGCTTGATCTGGGCGACATCGCTTCCCTGCTGCCGGGCATGCAGAGCAATGTCGCGATCAGCATCATGCGCATGGTGTTCTTCTACTCTGCCAGCACGATCCGCTCCTTCGCCCTGCTGCTCGTGCTCGGCATGCGCCTCTCCAACGGGACGACGACCGCCAAGCTGGGCAGCTGCACGGACATCTACAGCGTGTGGGTGCAGCTTCGCAGCAGCATGCACCAGGTGGGCACGCTCAGCAGCGCAAAGAAGTGGGCCCATTCCGCGAACAAGACGGCGAGCTTCGCCTCCTTCCCCTCCTCCAACGCATCTTTCGCCGATCACAGCCTGAGCCATAGCTTCTCCCGAAGCGATCCCATTCCATTGCACTTGGCTGACGACAATAGACAGACATGAGGCATGCCTGCTTGTCCGCCTATCCGCTCACTAAGAATGTCGGGAATGCCAGCACATCGAATAAAGCTCGACTGTTTCTTTTATTAATGGCACATAATACTATCTACGCACGCACGCACGCACGCACGCTTAATGACGGAAGAGGAAATGCAGTATTATAAAGTTTACAGTATAAAACACTGGCGACGCAGCCGCTGCATCCGTGTGCGGAGCGATGCCCGGGCGGCCAGCTCGAACACCTCGTCCACGCCCGACATATCAAGCGCGGAACACTCCAAATAGCGTATGGCGCCAATCCGCCTGGCCATCGCCTCGCCCTGCATGACAAGGAAGCGCGTCAGCACGCTCCAATGATGCCGATACGCGGCGACTTACCTGCTCGTACGTGACAATGGCCGTGCCGTCCTCGGAACCTGGCTCGCGAAGTGCCTCGTGGCCGTACTGCCCGCTGGCAATGGCCACGGATGCCGCCGACATCGAGGTGACGCCATGGGCACCCGCGCGGTAGTGGTGGCTCTCGCCCATGAGACTGTTGCGATGGCCCATGCTCGGCTCCTTCCTGCTGTTCTGCGAGAGATGCCGCGACACGCGGTGGTAGCGCGGATACACATTGCCCGAGCGCTGCCTGCTGATGGGAGTGCCGTGGCGGAAGGGAGGCGATGTGACGGTGGGTGTGCTGGCACGCGATGCGGCTGCTGCACCACCTGCATCCACGGCTAAACTGCCTTCCATGGCGCGTTTTCGCAGATCGGTCTTGCAGCCGACGAGGATCGTCGGGACATGCTCGCAAAAGTGGGAAACCTCGGGCGTCCACTATCGCCAACGAACACAATAGAATGCATGGGAAGCAAGAGAGACGATTAGTACTGCCATGCATGCCAATGGCCGACCGTCCATGCGTGCTACCTTATCGGCCACGTTGTAGAACGAGCGGCCATTCACCACCGAGAAGCAAATCAGCACGACGTCCGTCTCGGGATAGGAGAGCGGGCGCAGTCGGTCGTATTCCTCCTGGCCGGCCGTGTCCCACAGGGCAAGCTCGACCTTGCGGCCATTCGACGTCTTGACATAGGCCAGGTAGTTCTCGAACACAGTGGGCAAATATCCCTGACATGACCAGTAAGCAGACAGACGGTAAGAGGAGAAGGAAGAAGAAGAAGGCTGGGCATCCCTCCTCGCGCATCCCGCTTACCTGTGGAAAGCTTCCGGTCGAGTAGACGATGAGGAGGCACGTCTTGCCGCATGCTCCGTCGCCCACCACCACGAGCTTCTTCCGGATGCCGGTGGCGGCATAGCCGCTGATGTCGCTCCCGGTGTTGCGGCCACTGGTGTTCGTGGTCGAGAGCGACGCCTTCGAATGGGTCGTCGACGAGCAGGCCGAGAGACGATGCAGCTGCGACTGCAATGCATGGATGTGGCCAGACAGTGTTAGCAACGGCGTAGCAGCCCATGGTCGCGGACAACTTACGGCCATGGCGTAGGCGAGTGTAATAGTAAAGCGAGAATAATACGGTCGGGAAAGTCGTCCAGAATAGTATAGAGCGTGCGTATGTGCGTGTATGTGTGTGTGCGTGTGCGTATGCGTATGAATTATTATAGGCTTAGTCGAGGGCAGCGGTTAATGTCTAGTGTCGGATGCGTCAACCAGCGATGGAATGCGCGCGCGCAATGTCGATCTACTATGCAGAGAACGGCATTTGACAATGCGTCAAAACTGTCACCTGGCGGGAGTGTAAGCGTTCTTTGTTACCGGAATCCAACGAAGATGAAACGCGCGCGATGCTGGCTCTACCGCAGGGAAAACAAAGCCGAATAAGGTTGGCAAGTGGACAGCGCAAATGGCCAGTCCCACCAGGCGCGAAGGTAATAGTCGCTCGACGAACGGTTGTCCCGGTAACCGGCCGCCTGAACAACAAGCGGGTTTATTTATGCCGCGCACATGGCCATCATTGCTATGGCTGATAGCAGCGTCTGTGTATGTGTATGTGTATGTGTATGTGTGTGCGGGGAGGCGATCCGTATGAGTAAGCGCTTTATTATTGTTATTATTACCGTTGCCGTTATTGTTGTTATTGCTATGCCGTTCATTAGCAACCAGAGAAAGGTCTAGAACACAACGAGCATAGGATGTAAACAACAAACATTAGCTTTATTTTCTGCTTCGTCAGCGTGCGGCATTAATAACGGGATTGTCTCCATACTTGCTGGCTGGCTGGCTGGCCAACCGATCGGCCATCTATCCCTGCGCGGACCGTGCAATGGTCACCGCGGGCGATTGCCAAATGTCGTAGTCGTTATCGTTGGCGCTATCGCCGAATGGCCGCAGCGCCATGACGCGCACGTAGTAGCGGCCGTCGGGCAGATCGGACACGGTGTGATGCGGCGCGTCGATCGCCTCGACACCGCCCGCCCACGGCATGGCGAGCTCGCGATTGTCGGGCATGCCGTCGTTGCGCGTGAGCAGCTCGCTGACACTGTCGGGCACGAGTCCTAGCAGCCGATGCGTGTCCGCATGATGAACACGCACCAGGGCACGCCGCGTCGGATATTCCAGTCGAATGAATATCCACGGGATGTCATCGCCCCTCATCGTGTAGACGCTCGTCGCGTTCGCGTGTGCCGCCATCTGGGCACGGCTGTCCAGGCGACGCAGGAATGGATATGGTCCGTCGAGATTGAACACATGCACATCGCGCAAGCGGCCCTTCATGCCCATGTAGGGCACATGCACCGCATCCGCACCGGCATACTCCCTGGTCTGGCACAGCGTGATGTTGTCGGCAGGGTCGATGGCGAGATAGCCCGAGTATAGCCACTTCTCGCTGTCGGGCAGCTGCAGCGGTGGCGTGATGGTCACGATGATCTCGTGGGATGCTCCCGCCGGCACCTGCGCCATTCGCGGCGAGAATGCCACCTCGGCATGCACTGCCCGCTGCAGCGGCGTGGGCGGCACCATGCCAGTGGCGTTGAAGCCTTGCACGGACAATGCGGGCACATGCCTGAGCAGATAGGTCTTCGCCTCGACGCCACGGTTCGTGATGGTGATGGTGCGCGTTATTGCGTTCGCTTGCTGCGTATCATTGAGGGCAAGCCGCGCGGGCCACACGTGCGTCATGCCCAGAAGCGCCTGTCGCACGTCGACCATGCCGGCACCCTGCTGCACCACCGGCGAAGCAATCCAGCGCCGGTCGCGCATCTGGCCGGCAGGCTTGGCCGCATTCTGGAACGCCTGGCGCATGCGTTCCGCGGTGGCATTCGCCCTGCCATGCGCTTGCAGGTAGAGGGCGAACGATCCCGCGACGTAGGGCGCGGCCATCGAGGTGCCGCTCAGTGTGGCATAGCCGTCGCTGAGTGTTTTCGGGAAGGTCGAGTAGATCCGGCCGCCGGGCGCGCTCACATCCGGCTTGAGCTCGAGCATAGGGCCGGGACCCCACGAGGAGAAGTTGGCCACCGTGCCGCCATGGGCATTGACGATGTAGCGCGTGCTCGCCTCGAAGGTAGCTCGGACGGTCGCGCCGCTCGTGTCCGCGCCCATGGCACCGATCAGCGCCTCGCCATCGGCCTTTTCTATGCCCACGAGCGGGATGGCGTCGCTGTTGCCGACGAACGGCGGCAGCTCTCCGTCGACGTTGTTGTAGACGACCACGGCGACTGCACCGGCACGCCCGGCCATCAGCGCCTTCTCGTCCATGGAGCAATTGCCGCGCTGCACCAGCAGGACATGGCCGGTGCGATGGGTGGCCGGAGGAGAGCAGCCGTACGTGTTGTTGGCGTCGGGCAGCGAGAACGGCACGTCGGTGAAGTTGAGTATCTGGCCTGGCAGCGACGGCAAATACTCGATCATCCGATGGGGCAGCACGTTGATGCTAAACATCGTGGCCACGTACTTCCTACTGTCGAGGGCGGCCACCGAAAGGGCGCTGTCGGCGAGTGCCGGCGACGAGGTGGCCCACAGGCCCAGATGGCCATCGTTGCCCGCTGCCGCCACCACCAGAATGCCATGGCGCTCCAGACGTTCCGCGACCAGCCCGCTCGGCGCATCAGCCCAGCGGGTGGGCGAGCTAACCGACAGATTCACGATGTGCATGCCGTCGATGTACGCCCGCTCCATGCCCGCGATGACAAAGTCGGGATCGGCCTTGTCGCGGCAGCCGAACACGCGATACGCGCCCAGTACCACGCCGGGCGCCACGCCCATAACCTGCGCGTCATTCCCGCCGATGATGCCCGCGACATGCGTGCCATGGCCGTTGCACGTGTCGCGCGGGTCAGCATCGGGCTTCTGCGTGCCCATCCCGCGGAAGTCGTCGCCGACAAAGTCGTAGCCGTAGGCGACGCGACAGCCTGCTCCGAAGCAGCCGCCGAGTGCCGGATGCGTATAATCAATGCCCGAATCCACTATGCCCACGCGGATGCCCTGGCCATCGAGCTGTCGTTCTTGCTGCCTTTGCTGTTGTTGTTGTTGTTGATTATGCAGCTCCTTGACGCCAGTGTCTTTGTGTATGTCGTCGAGCTGATTGACGGATGTCATGGTGGTGACCTGCGGGCTGTTGATCGACTGGAGCGTCCACACCGCCAGCACGCCATCCATGCCGCGTATCTTCTCTATGCTGCTTGGCGGTGCATCCACACTAAAGGCGTTCATCAGCCGGGTGAATGAAAGGCGCGGCCTGAATGAGATGCCCGCCATCATCATGCTTGCTCGCATTGCTGCCTGCTGCAGCGCTCTATTATTGCCGACATCATCAATCTCGATCAGCAGTATGTTTTCGGATACGACGTTTGTATTAGTTGCGATTATATTAGCATTACGTTGAGGAGTGGCGATAGCATGGCGCGCGCACTGCAGCCCTGCCGCAATGGCAAAGAGCAACGCCAATGGAAGCTGCATGATAGGGCGACTGATGCAGCAATTGCGTGCGCGTAGCAGGATCGTATCTTGACAAAAAACACAGAAATCACACCGTCTCAATGCGCAGTTACAGCAAGCGGCTCTATTTATATATGGATCGCAGTACAATGGACGACGCGTCGTAAAAGCGCGTACGGCGCTATTGGAAAGATGCATTTACATGGAAGGGTTCATTGCTTCCATATGAGGCATATCTATTATGAGCATTGCCATAAGCAGTTCGCCGTGTGTAGTTTTCCATTTGATTCCGACGGCGAAGGAAGGCGGCGGCAACTGCATGGCCGATATGCCGATGGTAGTGCGCCGACAGCCTATCATTTATTGCATCGCTGCATTTAGAGGACTAGAACAAGCATAGAGTGATCAAGCGGCGCGATTGACGATAATGTTTTGCGTGCGTATGGAATCGTAGTCTGCATCGTTATTGGGATCGCCATATGGACGTAGCACGGCGAGCCGGAGAAAGTATTCGCCATTCTTGACGGGCTGAACCGCGCCATCGCCGCTCGACTGCACCGACCCGTACCACACCATGTAGGCCTCGGGGAAGGATGCCTCGTCGTTCCTCGCGTAGTCGGCGGTCGTCGCGTCCGGAAGCAGGCCGATGCGCGCACCGGTGGCGGCATCGTGGAGGTACACGTAGATTTGCCGAATGGGGAACTCGATATGAATAAACATCATCGGATAGTCGTAGCTCTTGAACGTGTACGTGCCCTTCTGGTCGGGCGGCACCACGCGCCAGTCGCGCAGATTGGCCAGCTTCGCATAGTTGACCGGCAGCTGGAGCGGGCGGATGTCGTGCATGTTCCCCTTCATGCCCATGTAGGGAATGTAGACGGCGTTCTCGGTGACGAC
>KZ989295.1:0-12701 GCA_003614755.1 Syncephalis pseudoplumigaleata | reverse complement strand
GAAGGTCACCTATGCGAAGCGGTAATCTCGATGCATATTGGCACGCCATGCATGCAACGATGATATGGCCGTATGTGTGTATGCATGCCCCTCCTTCCCCTCCTCCTCCAATGGCTATTTACAAATGATTTTTATTAAAGAGCGTCCCATCACATCCAATCGAGCATAGAGGAGAATAGCATGCCACCGAGGCATAGCATGCTCATCATGAAGCGTTGGCACCATGCAGCCGATGTGGCCAGGTGGGCATGCTTATTATGGGCGGATGAGGCGTCTGCGGTGGTGGCGGCCATCGTTGCGGTGGGCAGATCGCTTGGACGGATCTTTGTCGATGTCGTCTTGAAATCGGGCTTCCCAATAACGAGCTGCTCGTTCGGCGATGCTTTGGCGGTGGGTGTTGGCGCGGCCATGGATGCACCGGGACGTGGCTGGCTGCTGCCATTGCCATTGCCATTGCGTTGGATGGGCTCGCTGAATGCGAGGCGGATGTAGCTTTCGACGGGCACATTCGACACGCTATTGTTGACGAGGAAGCAGGGCACGGTCGTCGTGTTGGCCACGGGGTTTGGCCGATCGATGCCAATGGGACATTGAGATATCGCACGTCCCGGTGGCATCACACACGAGTTCGCCGCATCGTAGGTGATCGAGAGGGCGGCGTCCTGCGCGCCTTGGGCTGTGGCGCGCGCGTAGACATCGGCGGTCACGAGGTAGATGGCCACGGGATAGCCCTTAGTGACGACGTATTCGTAGCTGGCGTATTTGTAGGTGGTATCGAGACAGCCGCCAAACATGCTCGACGGATTGACGTGAATGGCAACGGGCGCCTTCTGATTGTTCTGGCCATAAGCCATAGTGGCAGCCATCAATGCCAATAGTGAAATGCTAAGTGTACGCAACATGCTGAATGAATGCTAATGCTAATGCTCGATGCAGTGGAGAAGAAGAAGAAGAAGAAGAAGCAAAGGAATGAGCTGGCAAGCATCGCCGCTCTCGCCGAGCATGGATGCTAATAAATAGGACGGGCAGTGTCACCTGCAAAGGTGTGTCCATAGAACATCCACCATGCGCAATGGACATGGTAGCTTGCTTGGCTATCATCATCATCATCATCATCGACCACTCGTCAAATACAAAACCAATGTATATTATAACAGACACATGCACACATGCATATGCATATGTAGACGGACCGGCCTATTCCTTCGACTCGGTGACAGGCGCGGTCTTTTTCTTTGTTGCTGGCTTGCCTCGACTGCCACCTTGGATCGCTGCGTTCAGCGCGATGTTCAGGGTGCGACTTGCCGCTACTTCCTGCGCCGTCTTCTCCGGCCTGCTATGCTGCTGTCCATCGTCGGTGGCCGCCGGCCGTTTTAGTAGTATTTTGGGTGGGGCGCCTGTCGCGGCGGGTGGTCGTTTGGCGATCTTCACCGGCTTCAATGGTCGCGTGCTCGATGGCTCCGATTTGGACTTGCTGGCGCGCGCTGCCTTCGCCTGTGCCTTCGCCTGCGCCTTCGCGTTGGCTAGACGTGCGCGTCGCTCGCGTTTACGTGCCTCCGACAGCGCCTTCTGCTCGCGAAGATGCTCGAGCAGCGGCGTGTCCTTGCCTTCGGTGGGCAGGGCGGCTATGCATAGCATGGCCTACTTAGTCCTGATTGCTGCGTGGACTGCCATGCATGGCCACTTACATGCTTCCTCCTCCTCGGCTGCCGATAGCAGTTCCGCATCCTCCACATCGCCATTCTCTTTGATCTCCTCGAGCCGCTTGACAAATGCCAGGTAATCCGGATCTGCCCAACACACCTAATGAGCCATAGACATCGCATGCACATGCTGTGCAAGCATTACCCGCATCAATGGTGCCCTGATGATGGTCGACCTTGCTGCGCTCCCGCGGTATCTTCTGATAGGGCGCATACTCCACAATGGCATAGCTTTCCTCGCCTACACGACATCGTCAGTATTTGCTCCATCCTCATTAGCACAATGATGCTGATGCTTACCTTTCGAATCAACAAACAAATGTCCATCAAATCCTCTATGGAACTCGGCCATCTGCTCCATCGTGTGGAAGCATATGTACGCCCGCGAGTATCGATTCTCCTTCGCGCGACTGCCCTCATAGAACATGCATGCATGCATATTGGTTATCTCCTATGCACATCCTCCTTGCTCGCCTGCCTGCCTGCCTGCTTACCTGGAGGCCACCTTGCCCGGACAGTACAGCCGCCACTCTACTTTATCGTCGCCCAGCCATGCACCGGCTGCCTCGTAGAATATCGATTCGGGCAGCGTGGGCGGGAGACGCCGCACGACGACCTTCGTACGGCGGGCCAGCTCGGCCGCCTCGGTCTCCTGGCGTTCTTTGGCGCGACGGGCGGCGCGCTGCCGTCGCTTTTCCCGCTCGCGCTCGCGCTTCTCCTCACGTCGACGCTGTGCCGCCTCCTCCTCCGCGGTGGGCTTCTTGTTTGGCTTCGCCTTGGCTTTCGGCTCCTTCTTCGTCGGCTTGGCCGGTGCGTCCTCGTCTGCGGCCGGCTTCTTCTTGGGCTTCTTTGTGCTCTTTTTCTTTTTCGGCTCGCCCGACAGATCCTGCCTTGCGCTCGCTGCCGCCGGCATAGGCTTCGCGTTGTGGTTGTTGTTGCTGCTGCTGCTGTTTTGCGGCGGGTCGCCGTCCCTGCCCGCGGATGGTCCTCGCACTATGGCCACGTCCCTGTCCTGCAGCGTCGGTGTCTGCCGGCCACGACCGCCTCTGCCACCACGACCACCGCCACGACCGCCACCGCGTGCCATAGCCACTGTAACTGCAATAGAGTAGAGAGCAACACGTAATAGAGCAAGATCCGCTAGCGAAGCAGGCAGTGTGCGTGCAAGGGAAGTGGGTGGGTGGAAAGAGACGTGTTCGTCGTAGTGTACCACTCGTCTCTCTCACACACTCTCTCTGTGTGTGTGTGTTTCCTCCTCTTACGCAATACTTGCTCGTCCACAATATGCACTCCGTTCTACTTGTCTGTCTGGGTAAGCATATACTGCCTCGCCTTCTCCTCTGTGCCTATTGCTGACGGTGCGCGCATGCATGTAGGCAATATCTGCCGTAGCCCTATGGCCGAGGCGGTGTTGGCGCACACTATCAAGGAGCGTGGCCTGGCCGATCGGTTCACGGTCGACAGCGCCGGCACGTCTGGCTGGCATGTAAGCTGGGCGCAGACTTGCTTCGATGCATGCGCGCTAACTGCTTGTGTGTGTGTGTGCGCGCTGTAGATAGGCGAGCTGCCCGATGCACGCTCGGTTGCCTGTTGTCGCCGACATAATGTGCCGGTGGACCATAAGGCACGTCAGGTAACCGTCGACGACTTCCACCGCTTCGACTACATCTTCTGTATGGACGAGTCGAACCTGCACAACCTCATGCGCATGAAGCCGGCTAATGCACATGCTGTTGGTAAGCAATACACACATCATCGATGCTGTTGTTGTTTACATCTGCTAATGGCATGGATACAGTCAAGCTATTTGGCGACTACGATCCCAAAGGCGAGCGCATCATCGAGGATCCGTATTATGGAGGCGACGACAGCTTCGAGCACAACTTCCAGCAAGTGACGCGCTGCTCGATTGCTTTCCTCGAAAGCCTCGGCCTATAATAAAGCACGTGTTTATTATACAACGCACCATGCATCTCTAATCTAGGCGTCTTCATTATGCGTGGTGCGCATCCTCCTCGCTAGCTAATTATGACGGAAGAGCTTCATGCCCATCCAGTTGCACGTAACCGCATATATAAATAATGGCAGCGACAGCGGCACTAGCAAACAGTAGTACTGGTCATTGCGTATCCAATCGAGTATCTACACATCGTGCCATTAGCACCACGCCTTCTACTAACATCATCACCACTTACTGCACTGCCGGTGTCGGGCATCCATTTCGACACGAATGCCGCGTACATGCCACTCACGAACATCATATACGTGCCGATAAGCAGCACCCAGCCCCAGAACGGCGTGGTGTCCGGATCCTCCGCTCCCAATCGCTGGTGCGACACCTCGAACACGAGCGGTGGCCGGGCTCGTCTCTCCGGCATGGCCATCGTCGTTGCGGCATCCGTGACGCCCATCTCGCTCGGCTGTCGTAGGGGCAGCGATGGCTGCAGTTCGCTGCGATCGGGCGATGGTGCGCGATGTGGCGTGGCCAGGCCGTGGTCGTAGGGATGGGTGGCCGCCCGGTAGCGATACACGGTGGCGGTGGCGGTGGCGGTGGCGGTGGCCGAGGAGGAGGAGGCGGCGGATGATGTGCGGTCCATGCTGAGGCCGTGGACGAGACGGCGTCGTAGTTCCTGCTCGCCCTCCTCCGTGGCGAGGGCCATGCCGCCATACTGCTGCTGCGGGCTGTGCTGGTTGCTGTTGCTGTTGTTCGAGGCAGTCTCGTTGCATATGGCCGCGAGCCGACCAAAGAGAAGCGTGCTTCGTGGTCGTCCGCCCGATGAAGCAAGCGCAGGGTCGGTCATCTCGCTGGTGATGCCGCGTGTATGGCTGGATTCCACTGCTGTTGCGGCAGCAGAGGCTGCCGTGGTGGTGGTAAGGTAGGCGCGTTCTAACGGCGTCGTAATCAGGACCGAGTGGCGCCACTGGCCGCGTGCTGGTTCGTGGAGCGGCTCTTCCTTGGTGGCTGCCGCGGTGGAGCAGGCTTCGGCGGAGCGTTGGTGGGACAGGGTGGAGGCGGTCATAGTATGTACAGTAATAACAATAACAATAATAATAAGTGTAGCAAATAAAGGAGAAGGAGAAGGATGTGTCCATATGGCAATGATCAAGGCACGCTTGACCACCATATGGCCGTGCTCTATTCTTCTGTTTACGCATGGAATGGATTTATTGCTATGTATATGGTGACATTGGTCAATAATGATAGGATGCTGCTGGTTACTGGCAGAATTTGTAGCTACCGCCGGCGCCTAGGAAATCGCATACTTGTCTCGCGGAGCAATCCTTGCTATCTCGGCATCGTTTGAGCGCCATCGCTCCGTCCACGAGCATGACCATCGCCAGCAGCATGTAGATCATCGCTCCTCCACCGATCCATAGACGTGGCTTCATTCTGTGCTGGTGGCTTGAAGGTGACGGGCGGTGGAAAGCGAGCAAACAGGTTCAGCAATGATGGATATCGGGAAGAGTTGCGCCTCTTTCTAGGATTAGCAGGGCCAGCGATGCATCACACAATGGATGGCACGATGCTCATGTGTTCTACCGTACATCCTTGCTAAAAATAGCAGCCGCCTTGGTAGTAAGGCATATCTATTTGCTGACTGCTAGAACCAGAAGCTCACGCTGAAGCTTGTATCGAGTGCACGCACATAGTGCCACCACAATGGCTACAAACAAACAAACAAACAAGGAGCATGTCAGCGACAATGGTCTGCACTGCCCATTGTCTACTTACTGGAATGTAGAGCAGGTCACCGGGCTGCAGTGTACAATCATAGCCTTGTGCTTGGGCAAACGCGGGAAATGCCTCCCAGCATGGCGCCTCCACGTCGACCTATGCCGCCATCCACCCTGCGTCAATAGTGCGCGATTGCTCTATCGACCATACCATCTACCTGACTCGTGTTATGGAGCATCGTGCCCGTGGCATGCGGATAGACCGGCTGATCCGGCGCGTACAGACGAAACTGCTTGCGGCCCACGACCTGCGCGAATAGATTATGGTCCGGATCATAGTGCAGCGGCGAGGTCGTGCCCGCCGGCCCAAACCACGCATGCGTCTGCACCGTGCCCGTCGATGTCTCGACGGCATAGCAGTAGTCGGGCACGTGGATGTCGTGTCGCAGTCGCGGCACCTGTCGGAATAGATCGTGCTGGGCGAGATAGCCCATGGCCGCCCCTTCGACCACGTAGTCGCGCAGGAAGTCGGCGAGCGGCATAAGCTTCTGCTGCCACTGCGCGTCGGTGTAGCGGCGACCAATCTCGACGGGCACCCATCGTCGGCCGAGCACCTCGAGCAGATAGTCGGCCTCGGCCCATCGCGTCATGGCGGGCCATTGCTGCATGCCCTCGTCCTGCGCGATAATGAATGGTTCCCGCTGGGCAATGCGCCGATGATATTCGCTAAGCGAGGGCGAGGCAATGCGCTCGACCGTCTTGAGCGGCCGTGCCATGTGCGATGCATACTGATCGGTCGGCAATGGTGCGACGATGGGCGCGCTATCCTGTGCACGAAGCAATGATTGTAGCGTAGATTGCCATGATGTGCTGCTGCTGCTGCTGCTGCTGCTCGTTGTTACTCGTCGTCGTTTGGCATTATCATTACTGCGATGCCGACCATCGTCGATCCAGGCAAGCAGTGCTTCGGCCGCCTCGATCAACGCGTGGACATGCTGCTCGACACTGAGAGCGCCCGCCATGATGAGGCCGGTGTCGAGTAGCTCGATGGATTTCTCGAGGTGCATCTTTGGCTCTACATGGATGAGATAAATACTGATCGCGTGGCCATATCATCTTCCAGTTACCGTTGTAATGAGCGGCAATGTCTGCATCCATCGTGATTTGCTCGTATGCCTGTCTAAGCTCGACAATGGCTGCCAGTAGGGCACAGCGCGCGAACCACGTCAGACTGCGTACGCCGACCATGCGGTAGGGCACAGCATGCAGCGCAGTTCTCCTTCGCTCCAGTAGGCAGGCGGCATCCGATTGTAGGCCGCGTATCGTCGCGCTGCCTGCTTCACGCTGCTGCTCCGTAGACCTTCCATGCAGTGCGGCAAGTACCTCGCGGAAGAGACGCGATTCCGTGTCGGTCCACTCGGTCGTCGAGGCAACGACGCCACTGTGGTCATTGGCCGTGCTCGCCTGCAATTCACATATTGCCGCTGTTATGGCACTTGCCAGTGTTGCTGTGAGGGCGTCTCGTCGTGCACTGGACATAGCCATGCTGCACAGCGAGCGATACTTTGATGAAACTGCAAATACACAAAAGAAAAGATGCTATTGATGGCACATTGGCAGCCATTGCGCGGCTTTACTATTACTCTGCCACTCCTTCTTAGACGACGCCGTCCTTCTTGAGCAGCGTCACGAGTTCATCGACGCTCTCGACAATGCGGCCACCTTGGCGCACGGGCGGCTCGGCCACCTTCAGCGTCTCGATGCGTGGCTTGATATCGACGCCCAGATCAGCTGGTGTAAGCTTGCTCAGTGGCTTCTTCTTTGCTTTCTACACGACAGCATGCGTGTTAGCATCGTCATCGCACCGCGCACGCGCGTGTGTGTACGCGTGCACATCACTTGCCATGATGTTGGGCAGCGTAGCGTAGCGTGGCTCGTTCAGTCTAGCAGCCATCACGGTGCATGCATGTTATCCTCTCCTCTATGCGACTGTTGTGCCATCTGCCTACCGTAGATCGGCCGTAATCACCGCGGGCAATGGCGCGCTTACGGTCTCCATGCCGCCGTCGATCTCGCGCGTCACCTGCACCTTCTTACCGCTCTCGAGGATCTCCACCTTGGAGGCAAATGTGGCCTGGCATGATGCTGGCGCATTAGTACTGCCACACAGCTAGTCATGGTGCCGTGCTCTCTCTCTCTCGCTTACCTGTGGCCATTTGAGCAGGCCGGCCAGCATCTGGCCCGTCTGGCTGGCGTCGTCATCGATCGCCTGCTTGCCCAGTATGATCAGATCGGCCTTCTCCTTCTCGGCCGTCTTCTGCAGAAGTTTGGCGACGGCCAGCGGCTGCAGCAGGCCGTTGCCATCGTCCTCGCACTCGACGTGCACGGCCGAGTCGGCGCCCATAGCAAGCGCCGTGCGCAACACTTCCTGGCACTTGGCGGGGCCGCACGAGACCGCGACTATCGACGCCGCCTGCTTGGCCTCCTTGAGCTTGACCGCCTCCTCGACGGCAATCTCGTCGAACGGGTTCATCGAGTGCTTGACGGTCTTTGTGTCGACCGCCGTCTGCGTGGCGTTGACGCGCGGCTTGACGGCAAAGTCGACGACGCGCTTGCACGCGACAAGTACACGCAGCGACATGGTTGATGCAGTAGAGAGAAAGAGAGAGAACGAGAGAGAGTAGTAGAAGTAGTAGAATAAACAGTCTGCTGCCGCGACAAGTATGTATATGTAGGAAAGAGAAGTGAAAGAGTGCGAGTTGATGGAGGACGCGTTGTCGTCGGTATTTAACGTTCCCGTCGCGCAACGAGCATGCCACGACTGACGTCGGCGAATCACGGGATTCCATCTCCACTCGACCGCATCCCGTTGTGCCTACCAGTCACGTGGTGGCAGCCACACTTACAGCCCATCCATCGGCCAGCCACTTGCTTACAGCTTGTAGCTTGCATCTTCCTATCCTTGCGTGCTATTGCACCACCACCACCACCACCACTTGTATGCTGCAATCTAATCCTCCTTCGCCTTTCACTCTATCGCTATTCTGCAGCGTCTCTCATCATGCAGTCTACGGTGCACGTCGACGACATTGATGGTAAGTGCGCGTCGCGAGCCACACGCACACACGCACGCACGTAGACGCTCACTGCTGCGTTGCGGTAGTGTTGCGCCACTATCACCTAGATGAATTCCGCTCGGACGAGTGGGTCGAGGTCGAGGACGACAAGCTGCCGTCGCAGACACCGGCGGCCGTGCAGGAGGAGCGCGATGCCGATCCACTGGGCATAAAGCGCAGCATATTCGAGTAAGTGTGGCTGCAGCACTGCGCCCTCCCGACTAAGCACGGCTAAAGCAGCCCGGACCGTCGCCACTCGCGCCACTCGCGCCGCAGTCTTGTTCTGTCGGATACGGAGAAGGGTGAGGAGCAGCCCGGCCAGCGCTGCAGCATGGCGCTTACTCGGAGGATGTCCATGCCACAGAGACGGTCTGCCGCGTTAGCTACAAGTCATTCGACGCCAAGGTGTTCATGCGCGACATCCACCGCGACACAACCTACAGCGAGTTCTGCCGGGGCGCCGAGCATTTGCGGCAGCAGCTGGAGCGACGCTCGGAGGGCATGCGCGACCTCGTGCGGCAGCATTTCGACCATTTCGTCAATGCAAAGAATGCCATCGATGGTAGGCAGCCGATGATGATGAGAGAATGGCGATGCTGAACATGTATATGATGATGCTTGCACGCGCGATAGATGTCCACTACTCGATGGATAACAATGGGCTCACGGCCGATACGGATTATGGCGTGGCGGGATTCCAGGAGCGGGCACGAGGTAGGGCCGGATAGGTGGATAGACATGCCATGCACACACACTGACACACACACACACACACACACACACACGGCGTGAAGCGTCGCTTGACTTTACCGAGACGCTCTTCGGGCCTATCCTCGAGCGACGCGAGCGAACCGAGATGCTGCGCACGGCACAGACCATTGTCGATAAGCACAAGTTCTTCTTTAGCCTCCCGAGCAGCTTGACCGAGTGTGCCAAGCAGGTAAGGCGGCAGCATCTTTGTCATCCTCATCCACGCTGTTTATTGATGGTTTGTGGCAGCGCAAATATGATCTGGCCGTGCGCAACTACAAGAAGGGCAAGCATTTGATGCGCGCACTCATCGGCAAGGGATCGAGCACCGAATCGGGCGAATCCTCGGAGGAGGACATCACGTCGATTCCAGAGGCACAGCGCCGGCTATTTGGCCGTATCTGGGCGGCGGCCGAGCAGGTGGTAACGGGGATCCGCGAGGATCTGATGAAGCAGCTCGAGGAGGCATGGCATCCACTGGAGCAGCAAGAGAAGAATATACGGTAAGAGAAGAGGTGGAAGAAGCTGGTCATGGCTGATGGATGATAATAATGATGGATGCAGGTACATACTGGATCTGGATTCGGGCGAGGATCCAGGCTGGCACTACCTGCAATCACGGCATAAATGGGGCGTCGGCCTGTTGCGGGAGACGTTCGATAAGTTTGCCGTACGCATGAATGGTAGGCATCGTGTGGATGTGCGATGGTGCATGTCTAATGAGGATGACGATGATGATATGCACCGGCTGCAGATCTGTACAAGGAGCGGCAAGCATCGGGCCAGCCAAGCTCGTCGGCGGATAGTAGCGCGGCCGTGTTTCGAGTGGCCACCCTGCGCAAAGCATTGGATGTGCGCGAGAAGGCGCAGGCCGAGCTGTTCAGTAAGGCGCCTAGTGCGATGTCGCAATGGATGCTAACCGTGCGTAGATAAGGAGCGCGACGGCATTGCCTGGGAGCTAGTCGCATCGGTGATCCATTCGCTGTGCGACGTGCTCCATCGCTGCGTGCCCACATTCTGGCTCGTCACGAAGAAGTACGCCGATGGTGCATATGGCAACAAGCCGGTCGTCGATAAGGTAAGGGAGGAGGGGCGGCCGAGCCATACAAGCAGGCACTCATGCCATGGCGCACAACGAGCAGAAGGAGGTCAGGAAGAGCATTGCCGCCCGGCTAAAGAAGGCCGCGACCCATTTGAAGAAGGCCGAGGAGGCGCATCGTATGGCGGCCGAGTTGACGCACGTGTTCGCCCAGCTCGTGGGCAGGATATTCGGCATACAGGATGTGGGCGGTGCCCAGTCAGCCGCGGCGATGCCCACGAGCAAGTCGCGCGCGTCGCAGATGCCTATACCGCTGCCGCCCTCGCACACGCTCATACTCGGGCATTTCCTCGGTCGATGCGTGGAGCGCGTCATGGAATGTCGCCGCCAGCTCGCCGCGGCCAGCAAGGAGCCCCACATCGATACGGGCTCGTCGGGCGAGGGCATCGTGCTGGCCATGCGTTCGATCGAGCGGAAGCTGCGCGAGAAGAGCATCCGTCTACTATGCGAGGCGTGGATCCACGGTATGTATGCATAGTGTGTTGCCAGTTGGCAGCAAAGCTGTACATACTGACATGGCATATGTGTGCGTGTGTGTGTGTGTGTGTGTAGATGCACAGGTGTTTTATTTGCACGAGGACTGGCAGCCGCATCCGAAGCATCCGGAGGTCACGGGACAAGTGCGGCTCATCTATCGGCTGCATAAGCGCACGCTTCATTTGATTGGGGCGCTGATGGGCGTGGCATCACGCTCGCACGTCAACTGGGACAAGGACGCACAGGTGAGCTAGGCATAAGCTAGCAAGGATAGCAATGCTGACGATAATGGTGATGATGGCAGATGCCCGTGTCGGTGCGCACCCTCAATGTCGCCTGCAATGGCTTCCTCCAGGCGATTATGGCTTGGCTCGATGGTCTGAATCACTTGGCGTCCGATGTCAAGCTCGACAATGATCGTCGTGTCCAGTCCATATGCACGAAGCGATGCCTCACGGTGGAGATACGAGTGGGTGGCTAGGCGGGCAGCATGCTCGTCAGTCGCTGATGATGATGATGATGATGTGTTCTATGGATGCCTGGCCATTAGGATTTCAGAGCACTCACGGCAGGAGCCAACCTATACCGCTTCCACAAGATCAAGCTCCCGAAGCTGGCACGTCTGGCCGAGCGATCCATGGCGGCAGCGGTTACCGAGGAGATCGATGTGGGTGGCGATGGTGATGGCGGCGGCGGCATTGTCTGGCTGTAGAGCATGGCTAACCCATATGCTAGACACTGATCCAATTCTCCAGTCGGCTGCGCGATCGATTGGTCGACCAGTATGCCAGTCGTAAATCCATACCCATTCTACGCGAGCTGCGATCCGGCCTGCTCATGGACGGATACGACTGGGTGTCGCCGCAGCCCATGGATGGTATGTGCGACGAGGCATAGTAGCTATGCGCTATGGTGCTCATGCATTGTCTAGACATACGGCCATTCGTGCGGCGTATCCTACTGTCGATCGTGTTGATGCACGCGGAAGTGCATGCACTCGCACCGGTGCTAGAGCGACGCACGCTAACGGCCGTGCAGGATCAGCTGGCACTCGCATGGCTGACGTCGCATCGTGAACTGGATCGTGTGGGCCTAAGCGGATTTGTGCAGGTAGAGAGTGGATGCCCATCGGCATCATCAGCATCATCGATGATGTCCTTAACATGTATGGCTTACGATGACCATGATCTCTATGCGGTAGAGCATGCTCGAGACCTACTTCATCCAAAAGACCCTTAGCACCTACTGCTCGGAGCTCGCCGAGAACCAGTACCGCATGGTGCAGACGGCATTGGAGCAAGCCTTCCGCCGCCACACCTCCGCCGCCAACGAGCAGAATGGCGATCCATCCGAGCGCAAGCAGCTGCGGCCCGCGATGGAGGCGATGCAGCAGCAGCTGACGGCATGTCGACGCGCGTGCATGGTCGAGTTCTCCTGCTTCCGCTCGTCGAGTGCCGGCAACCCGCGTGGATCGCACGGCATGCATGCACACGGTGGCAGCATGAGCGGCAGCGGCGGACATCGCCATGCTGGACGCCAGCGAGGATCGCAGCCAACGGGGCCGCCGCCCAAGCCACCGGCACGCAAGCGCAGTGCTGGATCGACGCCACTGACACCGCCGCATGGCGAGGAGCAGTATCAACAGTGAGCAGCAGCAGGGCCACCACCACCACTACTATCTGCTCGTTGCACAGTAGGCGCACGGATCGTTTGTTGGCCTATGCATGGCCGAGAGTAGCTCCGAATTATGCGAGCCAATCATCGGGCGTGTGACAGCATTGCGAGTGCAAACATCGAAGATCAATCTATTTCCGTCCACATCCCGTGCCGTCGTCCTTTTCTCTTTGTTTCCGCCCCTGACCATTCGATTGCCATTGCTAC
>KZ989294.1:0-12723 GCA_003614755.1 Syncephalis pseudoplumigaleata | reverse complement strand
ACATCGAAGCCGAGATCGGCGAAACCAGAGGCGATGACCTTGGCACCGCGGTCATGTCCATCCTGGCCCATCTTCGCCACGAGTAGACGTGGTCGGCGGCCATGTGCTTGGGCGAATTTCTAGCCACCTGTGTCAGCCTGCTTATGTACTTGATATGCTGCTGCTCCTCACTTACCTCGACCTTCTCGAGTGTCTCGGTGACCTCGTCCCGTTCGCCATAGGCTGTCTTGTAGGCACCGCTCACGACGCGTGTCTCTGCTTCGTGGCGTCCCCACACCTACGTCGATAGGATTGTCTAGCCATCGATGCATAGCTGCCATGCATGCATGCATGCCATGCCTACCTTCTCGAGTGCATCCGATATCTCACCGACCGTGCAGCGGACACGAGAAGCCTAAGCAGCCACGGCATAAGCATACGCATGTCCATCCACTCAGTGCATGTATGCCCACCTTGATCGATAGATCGAGTAGGTTGCCCTTGCCCGTTCGTGCACATTCCGTCAGGGCATCCAATGCTGCTTGTGCCTGATTGCCATTCCTACTGAGCACCATCGCATGATGCTTCAATCCATGCACACCTACCTCCTGTGCATTCCTCGTCTCCTTCATCTTATTGATACGCTCGATCTACTCGTCATCAACATCGCCATCGTTGTTTAGTTGCCCATATTGCATGCATATGCCCTTCATCGACTTGCCTGTTTGCGGCGCACGTTCGTATTATCAATCGCCAACACTTCTATCGGCGTCTCCTTCTCCAGTCGGTACTTGTTGACGCCCACGATGGTTTCTACGACATGTCCTGCTTAGTCGGTTGCCGCAATGGCACCAATGAGCATGTCCCCTTACCTTGTCCCGAATCAATGCGCGCCTGTCGCTTGGCCGCGCTTTCCTCGATGCGCAGCTTGGGCATGCCGCTGGCCACCGCCTTGGCCATGCCGCCCATGTCCTCGATCTCGCGGATGATCTTCAACGCCGCGTGGTACACCTCGTCGGTGAGCGACTCCATCATGTAGGAGCCGCCCCATGGATCGGCCACCTAATGCATCACCACCATCACCATCATGTCAATACATGGTGCTCCATGTCCATCATCGCCACCTGCCTTGGGTATCATGGCTTCCTCCTGCAGAATGAGCTGCGTGTTACGCGCGACACGTGCACTCGTCTCGGTGGGCAGGCCGACCGCCTCGTCGTAGGCATTCGTGTGCAGCGATTGGGTGCCACCGAGTGTGGCGGCCATTGCCTCGACCGTCGTGCGTATGATATTATTGTATGGATCCTGCATATCACTATCAGTAAAGCCACATCTACTGCTGCTGCTGCTGCTGCTGCTGCTTACTTGCTCGGTCAGTGACCAGCCCGAGGTTTGACTATGCGTGCGCAGACGAAGCGAGTTTGGCTTCTTTGGCTGGAACATCTCCTGCACCAGATGCGCCCATAGTCGTCGAGCTGCGCGCATCTTGGCAATTTCCTATAGGTGCCATGGTCTGCATTCAATGCCGGACGGACAGACGTGCATCGGCCATACCATGTAGAAGTTCATGCCAATGCCCCAAAAGAACGACAAACGAGGCGCAAAGTCATCGACGGACAGGCCAGCCTTCATGCCTGCCATATGCTTATTAGCTATATGACATATGCTGCTGCTGCTGCTGTCCATGGACATACCCGTTCGAATGTACTCGATGCCATCGGCAATGGTGAATGCCGCCTCGAGCACATTGTCCGCGCCAGCCTCTTGGATGTGATAGCCAGAGATCGATATCGAGTTGTAGCGAGGCATCTCCTACGCGACAATGCCCGTCGTTAGCATCGTCCATGGCAGGTAGCCATGCCTGCCGCGACGCACCTTCGATACATGCGCAAAGATGTCGGCAATGATGCGCATGGACTCCTCGGGCGGGTAGATGAACGTGTTGCGCACCATGAACTCCTTGAGAATGTCGTTCTGGATGGTGCCGGACAGATCCTTATGGGCCACGCCCTATATCCCATCCATCGATGCATCGCCGTCAGAGGGGAAGCGGGCTGGCGATGGTCTGTACACGCGCACATACCTGCTCCTCTGCCGCCACAATATACATGGCAAGGATCGGCAGTACCGCGCCATTCATCGTCATTGACACGGACATCTTGTCGAGGGGAATGCCGCTGAATAGAATCTACCAGCATGCCCCGTCAGCCTACATGCTATGGCCGACTACTTGATATGCACACCTTCATATCCTCGACCGAGTCAATGGCCACACCCGCCATGCCAACATCGCCCACAACACGTGGATGATCCGAATCGTAGCTGCATATGATCGAGGCGCATCAGCCATCCCGCCTGCATTGGATATCGCCGCTCATCTCTCATCCTACCCGCGATGCGTGGCCAGGTCGAATGCCACACTGAGGCCTTGCTGGCCAGCTGCCAGATTCTTGCGGTAGAACGCGTTACTCTCCTCGACCGTACTGAAGCCGGCATACTATCCACGCGCATGAGCAACACGCGCATCCACCGACGTGCAGGACCCATTGCCCACTTACCTGGCGCACCGTCCATGGTCGATGCGTGTACATCGTCGCGTATGGACCGCGCGTGTAGGGAAAGGCGCCGGGTATCTCGTCGGATGTATTGGCCGTGTCCACCTTCGTGTAGAGTGGCTTGACTGCGATGCCCTACCACCACCACCACCACCACCACCACAGCACATCGATGCAGTTAGAGGGACGGCCATGTTGCGTAGTGCCATAGCTTACCTCGGCCGTATGCCAGGTCAGTGTTTCGGCTGGGTCCTTGCCCTTGAGCTCCTTCTTGGCCTGCTCGCTCCATCCGGCGTGCAGTGGCACTGCTTCCGGTGCTTTGCGCTGGTGGCTGCTTGTCTAAGCGAGCACGGAGTTAGCAAGCGGCAAGGCGCGAGGCAAGGTGAGAGACGGGGCACGCGCACTTTTATACCAGCAACGGGTACGCGGCGTGCTAACGGAGCAGCACGCGACAGCCGGGCGAGGGACGTCGACCAGTGACGACGGCAGAGTAGCGGTGAGGTCATGGTGCGGTAGCGCGACGAACAGCGTAGACGAGGCGAGTGGCTCGACGGTAATGAACAAGTAGAGAGAGAGAGAGAGGCGGTAAGGGAAACAGCAGGGATGCGACGTGGCCTGTCCATAAGAAGATGCCAGCCGCAGTGAGTGGCCAATCCGGGCAGTGAAGGCGAGCTGCTTGCCCCATCCACCAAATGATTGCTAATATCCTCCATTACGGCGATCGTCACAATGAATGGCTGCTTACCAAGAAGCAAGGATTGGCTGACAATATTGTTTATTGCACGGTCATTGCTAGCATAGCTTGTATCATTTGTAAAAGGAGTGGCACTGTACTCGCATCAACAATGAGGACCTTCCTCACTCACACACACTCTCTCTATGTGCCGGTTGGCTTGGGTGCCAACCAATCGAGCATGTCATCAATGTCGCCACATAGCGCGACAATGATATCTCAGCATATTGGCGGGATAAATATATATATATACCAATGCCCTAGACGAGCATCACTCGTGCTAGGCCAGGTCGCTGTACACCCTGCGCAGCGAGCCGGTCGACCGAGGCTGGCCAAACTCGTCAAAGAAGTAGTCATTACCGTCGTTGTCCGTGTATATCGGTGTCTTCCAGTGGTCGTCGTCCCGCGCGCCGTCCCACGCGGCGGTGTCCACGCCAAACAGCCACTGGTACGCGTGCGCCAGCAGTTGGCGCATCGTAGACGCGATAAGGCTGGCCGACGCCTCGGCCGACAGCCAAGTAAGCCGTACGAAGACGACCGCCAGGGCAACAACACTCGTGGGCAGAATCAGTAGGAGGAGCACACTGACCACGGGAATCCAGAGCGGCAGTGTAAGAAGCACGACGCTTGCCGTGGTAAGCAGGCTGCCGACGCGCCACGTCATTGCTAATAGAAGGTGTAGAACGAGGAAGGAGGCGGCAGAGGAGAACAAGAAGGCACGGCTATGCAAGGAGAGCGAGAGAGCGAGAGATAACGAGGAGGATGAACTAGTGCCATGGCAAATGATTTGTGTTCATTTAAATCGACCAATGCTACTACTAGAATACAACGACCTTCTTCTTCTTTGGTTTGGCTGCGGCATTCGTCGTCGCTGATGTTGGTGCTGCTGCTGCTCCACGCTGCGTGTTGCTTCTGGCCGATGGCTTGCCTGGCTGCTGCTGCTTCTCCTCCTGGATGCGATGGAGTGCCAGGAACACATCGTCATCGTCACCGCCCTGCTCGAGATCAATGGTGCATGTCCCACTATGTTTATTGATGATGGATGTGTGCATGCCTATGCTAGGCACCAAGATCCCATTGGCGGCACAAGAGGTGTTACAAAAGATCGAGGCATCGTTGAAGAAGCGGGAAGCGTAGATATCGGCCCATTATGCTTTTGCAACATCTCATCATAACATAGAAACAGACACACGCACACACACACACACACACGCATACATAGTATATATAAACGTATATAGCTCGTCCGCAATGCTTATTCGTTCAATGATGATGGTTGTGGTAATAGCTCCTCGGCATGATCTACGACATTCTCCTTCTGCATCTCCTCGCGATGGGTGGCATCTTCCTTCGTGAGGTCGAGTGGCTCGGCGGTTGCTTTGCCCGGTGCATCCTCTGCATTGGCGGCAGTGATGGGCATGGATCCAGCGCGTAGTGCTCGTTGCTCTCGCTTCTGCTGGGCGTACTCGCGTAGACGCGGCTTAAGCGACGGCTCCTTGCTTAGCAGATCGAGCAGTTGCGGCTTGGGCAGCTGGAACATGAGATCGAATGACTTGGGCGCCATAAGCTATGCGTGCACGCGTAGGAAAACGGATGGTTAGATTGAATGGCATATATGTATGTGTGTCGTCAACTTACATTGCAGCATCGAATGAATCCCTGCCATAGCGTGGCATTCGTCCATATCTGCCGGGCAATGAGCTTCTGCAGCAGGGTGATGACATAGTTGGACAGCGTAGGATATAGCGTGACGCTTTGGATCACCTGCATCATCATCATCCAGCATCATCCGGCATCGTGTAAGAAGATATGGCAATGTTCGCTAGGCAACCACTACACAACGATGATGATGATGAGCGTGCTTACCGTGCGCATGAAGAGAGTCGGAAGCATGGGTCTGTCGAGCAGTTGCTGCATCACCACCACAAGCACCTCTGCCGTGAAGATGCCCTTCTCGCCAAAGCATATTTGTGTGGCTGCCATGCTCGCGTATTAGTATTCTGCCGTACATCCTACGTGCGGCAACTTACCCTCGGCCGCCTTGCGAATGCCCACTTGATGCTCGTCGAAGGTGTGCAGCGCCACGAGAAGCTCCGATGGCGCCAGACGTCCCTTGAGTCCCGTGGATGTCGCTGCCATCGCCGCCGTGCTGCCCATCGTCGTCGTTGTCGGTGTGGTGAGGATGCGCAGCAGCACCTCACGTACAATCTTGCGCTCATGCTCCGTGTTATTGAGCAGGCCAATGATCTTGGGCAATGTCTCGATGATCTCCATCTAATGCAGCGGATTCATTCATTACTCGTCCAGGCATGCCGCGTAGGCTCATTTATCGTCGTCGCCGCTGCCGCCACCTACCTTATCGAGTCCCGATATGATGGGAATGAGGAAGCGCGCATCCAGTTCGCGCTCGCTGTACACCTTCCTCACCGTGCGCACGAGTCGCGGCGATGGTGCCACTAATGGCGGCATAGGCCACACCCTCGTCAGCATGCACTCCTCCGCATTCCCCTGATGCATCCACGCTTGCCTTTATCCGTCAGTATAATCAGTATGCGCAGGGCGAGTGTCTCGCCGCCTTGCGGGAATGTCTGCAGCAGCTGCAGTAGATAGTCGGAGTGCATGCCAATCGATTTAACATAGGGATAGAGCTTCTGTCGTATGATACGCTGTACAGGTGCCGTGCACTGAATGTAGACATCAAATAGCCTGCCCACCCGTCCGTCAGCCATCGCCTCCATGCATCGCCCTGTCCGCCCGCCTCGTCTAGCCTAGCCTACCCTGCCAGCAATGCGTGCTCCTCGGCACACATGGCAAAGTACAGCGCGGTCGACTGCACGATGCTATGCTCCATCTCGCCTGCCTTATGGGCGGCGGCCGCCTCCTCCATCTCCACGTCCGTCTCTTCTCTTCCTTCCTCCTTGGCCTGCACGGCCGCCGGATGGACGATCGACTCCAGATGCTGCCGGGCAAATGTCCGCGCCATGTCATTGAGCTGCGCGACCTGCGGCAACAGTGCCACGACCGCCTTGATGGTCGTCGACTGTATGTCCGCGTCTAGCACACGCTCAATAAGCGGACTGGTCATAGTGCGCGGCATGCACCATCCAGCCACATTACCTTGATCCACACAGCGTGCCAATAGCAGGTTGAATGCCTGCTCGCGCATGGGCGGTCGCTGGACAGCGAGTACACCGAGTGCATCAATGCCCAGCGGCAAACTGCTCGATGCATCGTGTTAGTGTGGTGGCACGCGATGGACACTGCGCCATCCTATGTCTCACCTGGCCTTCTCGTCAAATAGTGCATTCAGCCGTGCCAGCAGGCTATCGGGCACATGCGGGAACTTTTGGATAAAGTCGCCCAGTGCAAACGCCTGCTGCATGGCATGCTCGCGTGCCAGCTCATAGATCTGCTCCGCATAGGCCGTATAGCTATCGCGATCGCATCGATGCCATGCTTCGTAGAGCCAGCTGATGCACAGTTCCTCGCTGCATGCAACATACGGCGGGTTATCATCCCTATTCCTCCTCCTTCATTATAGGCACACTTACTGCCGGTCAAAGTTCTCCCGCATGAATGACCACAGTCGCTCCCGGTAATGGTCGGGCGCGTGGAGGGAGCGTGCCGCCAGGCGCACGAGTATCTGCATCCACACCGACAGGCTGATGCTGCTGGCCGTGCCATCCTGCAGCAGTCGATCGTAGCATTCGCCGCGTAATGCACGCGATTCCTCGGCCGACATTGCTTCCGGGCCTTGCAGATGCGTCGACATGCCCATATGCTCGTCCATCTGCCGACACCTCCATCGTCAGCCTTATCCTCGACTGTGCGCGAGTACAATGCACATTACCATTGCCGGTGTGGAGGATGATGCCGTTGTAGCAGTAGCAGTAGCAGTAGCCGCAGCGCCATCTGCACCACGATGTGCACCCTGCTCCATCTCTCGCTCCTGTGCCTCCTTCTTGATGAGCTCCTCTCGCAGCTCGGCGATGCTCTTCGTCTCGTCTATGGCGACCATGACGGCCGCGGGCTTCTCCTCCACCGGCGCACTCTCCACGACCGTATGCAGGAGGCCGGCAAACCGCGCATCCCTATGCCGCGGATCCCGCACGGAGACGCGTATTCGCTTGCGCGGTGGCATCACATCGGATATGCCGACAATCGACAATGGACGCAATGGTGCACCCTAATCCACCACCACCATCATCATCATCATTGCATGAGCACAGGCAATGCGTAGGCGTGCAATGCCCCGCTTACCGCTGCTGCCTGGCGGAATTCTATATCGGATAGCTTGTGTAGACAATCGGTGGCCAGCTGAGCAGCCACATCCACCGGCAGCGTCGTAACATCGACTACCATCATCATCGTCGACGACCACAGAGGTCAAGGTAAGCATGCATGCATGCGTGGATGCGTGGCTGACTATGTGCGATGCATCTTCCACTTACACGGTCGCTCCGGTGCTGTGGCCCGGCTGGCTTCCTCCGCCTGCGCCGCCTGCATCGCTGGCCGTGCATTGTCGCTGATTAGCCGCCATTGTCCTCCATCGGCCATCCACGCGCAAGCTTACCGGCATTCTTTTGCAGGAGCCGTGCCCGCCGATGCTGATGGTGTAGCATCTCCTGCTCGAGCCCCAATAACTTAAGCGCAGCCACGACATCACCGGCATTCTCCATGTCCACTTTCATATTCCTGCAACCATACATACACGTTTATTAGTCCAATGGAAGACGACAGTCGCAGCACCGATGCCAATGCCGCTGTCCATGAGCACGCACTTGAAGATACTCATTAACATCACTTTGAGGTTCTTCTGATAGTATCGTACACGCATGGCAGGCCAGGCAGGCGGGGGCGAGGCGTAGTAGCTCAGGAGGGTCGAGACGATGTTGGGGATGAACTGCGGCCGCGCCCGGCACACCATGGCCAGCACGTTGAGGATGGCGGCCGCACCATTGCTAGTGGCGAATAGTAGCAGTAGCAATAAAGCGGATTAGCGCCCATGTCAACCATCCATGCGTAGTGCACTCACGCCGAGATATTCGGGATCCATAGAATGAGCGTGCTCAGCACCGACTGGCTCTCCTGTTCGAGTGCTTGTCGCGGCAAGAATGGATGCGACAACGGACAGGCATCGAGCGATATCTAGGCAGGCAAGGAGGTTATATATACGTATTGCTCGGACGATAGTGAGCACAGTAGCACCTACATCGGATGAAGAGGAAGAGGAGGACGATGCTGAAGAGAATAGACAGACAAGCATGCCAAAGTACTTGACCGCCATCACACGCACGCGCTCGTAGGCTGAGGTGGCGGCCAGTTCAATGACCGTCATCTTGAGCTGCTCGACCGTCTTCCACAGCGCGGCATCTCCCTCGCCATAGCAACTAGTCAGGGAATGAGATGGGCATTCATCGCGACAATGCCATCCATTGGCGGCCTACCATAGTCGAAATGCCACCGGTGTCAATGCCGAGGCCAGCCGGACAGCCTGGGCCACCACCGCCGCACTCGTCGATTGCAGTTGGATGCGCGTCGCCTCGCTTAGCGCGATCAGTTCATAGCCTGCACGAGCGGCACCACCGCATATCAGCATGCTGCCATCGATGCTGCCATGCCGCCACCTACCCGGTCCACGCCACGCGACGACAATCGGATAGGCACAGCGTAGGAACCAGATACGCGTGTCGTTGCTGTCGGTGTCGGCGAGCGGCAACAGGCTGGGCAGCAGATGGTGGGCGAGTTCCGGGTCGCTCGCAATACGCCGGTGTATCTCGCCGAGCGCCTCATCCGGGCCGAGGCGTAGATCAAAGCCGAGTGCCGCGAGAAACGCGCCTTCAGCCATAGTGGCAGCTCACACTCGCGTGTCCGCCTGTATGGCAGCTTCCAGCGTGCGGTGCCGTATTATGGGCTATGACTCCACCGACCGCGTCGATAGAACAGAACAAAGAAGATGAGAAGGAGCAGGAGAGGAATGTTGATCAAGGTAGGCAAGATCGAGCGTGGATAGATGGTAGGAAAATAAACATCGATCTGTCGTCTATCATGGCTGCTGCTCTTTATTTGATCGTGGTTTTGCCATGTAGATGACCACGCACGATGCGGTCTCGTCTGCTTCCACGGGCACCACGCGCCAAACGTCAAAGTGCCCGAGCAGCTCGTCGATGAATGCCTGGTGCACACTGTCCGACCGTAGCTCCTGCGCCATAAGCACGAGCGTCGTGGGATGGGCAAGCCGCCGCATCGTCTGTACAAGCACGGAGACGATGTGCTCGTTGTAGACGCAGTCGCTGGCGAGAATGTAGCGCCACGTCTGTCGGCCCACATCTGCCGGCAAGCTAGCATGCTCCTCCCAGGCCAGCTCCATCACCTGCACCGATCCACGTCCACCATCATGAGCAGAAGCATGCTGTGCACGACGGGATGTGCGGCGACTGGTGGCGCCTCCTTTGCCGGCATGCTCGCTAGGATCATCGCCCGCGAACAGCTCGTTACGTCGGGCATTTCGCCACAGGAGTGGCAGCATCGATGCTTGATCGGTCAGGTAGACATTGGCACCTAGACAGGCACACGTCATGCCCACCACGCCACAGCCGCTGCCCAGCTCGATGCACGGCTGCCCGCGTAGGCATAGGCCACGTCCTGCATGATGGGCGATAAAGCGTGCGAGCACCACGCTCGAATCCCATACAACCGCGCCCGTCGTGCCTCGATGCCCGAGGGCGCCCCGATCCTGTTGGAACGTCAAGCGATGCTGGCGTCCGTTCGCCGTCTCTATCCGCGCCACTGGTCAGCAGGAAGCTATCGACAGGCACGATGGCAGTCGCGTCCCTACCATCGATGTCCACTTCAAATAGTGCAGCCTTCTGGTCTACACTGGCATTGTGCGTCCAATCGGCACGGTCGCCGCTTGTGTAGAGGGCGAACACCTCGTCGTAGCTATCGAGCACGCGCACATAGTCGACGCCACTTAGGCGCGGAAGAGCATCGGATAGCTCGGCGGTGGACATGATGGACGTAGCAAATAAAGAAACAAGCAAACAGATGCTTTTATTTTATCGTTTGCTATTGTTGATGAATGGCCGCAACTCCACACGGACCATGCCATCATCATAGGAGAATGCCTCATAGGATGACTACTAACCAGCGGCAGAGGATCGATGTGCACAGCGACCTGGTTCATCGGGTCGTTTCAGGCACTCCCACGCAACGCATCGTTTGCCCGCTCGGATTTCCCCGAACTCCACCACTCCGAGCAATAGCAGTAGCGGCAGTAACAAGCATGGTGGCACATTCGCCTTCTAGCCCGCTGTATTTATGGCGGCATGTTTCGTCCCGTCCATCTGGCGCACGCTTCTTGTTCTCTTTCTCTCTCTCTTTGCTTTGTCCGTCCGTCCATTCATTCCTTTGCACGATCACCAGCGTGACTCTCGTGACCTTCCTCTCTTCCTCGCCACATAGACTGTCCACGCTACCATCCTGCATTCGGCTGTACACCTTGAAGCACAAGGCCCGCCAAAGAACCCTTTCTCTCTTTCTACGCCATCATAGACTTTCTCCACTATCTCTCTTTACTACTACGCTCCTTTGATATCGGATCGGCTGTCGGTGTTGAGCCCCAGCAGCAGCAGCAGCAGCAGTCCTGTGACTTGGTTACGTTTTTCATTTTCGCTTTTCAGCTCAGTGTCGCCGTGCAGCAACCACAAATCTCCGAAGCGCTCTCTTGCTCTCTTCCCTTCCTCATCATGCAAGCCTCGTCGTCGTCTTCGTCGCTTCTCGTCGTCAGCATGCAGCGCTGTGCAGTGAGGACGGCCACTCGATGCCCGGTGCCAGCGCGGCATGCCAGCGTGCTGACCTGTGTTCCGGCCGTCACCACCACCTCCTCGCCGTCGCCCGCCCCGCCTTCTCCCGCCAAAGCCGCTACGAACGCGCCGGCAACGAGCGCAGCATCCATGGCACGCCCAGCATCCGCGAAGCCCATGCGCCAACGGGTGGCCGTCGTGTCGCCGTATGACTCGGCCACCTCGGCATTCCGCTTCATTCTCTCCTCGCGCACGCCCGCCTCGGGTGCCGCCACCGAAGCATTCGCGCATAGCATCTCCACGCCGGAGGCACGGCGGGCACGCGCCATCCGCGCCAATCGTATGCTCAATGACCTCGAGGCCGCCCTCTCCGACTCGCACCGGGTGCTTGGCCTGCTGGAGGGGCGGGCGCGCATGCTAGCCATGCATAAGCCTGCGACTGCCGCTGCCGCATCGTTGGATGGTGGCAGTTCTGGACAGCAGCAGCAGCAGCAGCAGCAGGATGGCGCCCACAATAATGACGACGATGGTCGCACCGCATCGGCCAGCGCAAGCGATCGCTTCGTTACCGGCTCGCTTCTGGCGCTGAGCGGCCTTGTTGGCTACACGGGCTACGTGCGTCGAAACGACGTGTTTGACGTGTTTGCCGAGGGTCGTTCTCCGCAACAAGAATGCCTCCCGCTACTATGCGGCCTTGAGCGCTAATAATCCCTGCATTCGATCGAGTACGCTTGCCATTGCTATGCGCGCATCTACTCTGCTTCTTTTATTTGTGCCTTATCTTTCTCCGTTAGATTGCCCATCTACTATATCTCCTATTAATAGCCGACCATATATATACATCCATTCACACTTGAAACGGCGCTTAGCAGCCATGACGATGATAATAATACCATAGCTCTATTGCTGAATGAGCCATGTATTCGGTCGGAAGAGGCATGCCGAAGAAAAGGAGGTGGCAGCACGTTCCGCCATTGATTGCGCGCATGTTCAGCCGAATGGCACCAGCATAGATTGCCAAATGCAGCACTCGGTACATGCTCATGCATTCATGGCTGAATATCCTTTTCCGGCGCATGGCCAGCCAATTCAAGCGAGCGGCCATGCCATATCGCAACTCTGTTTCAATGTAGCCATCGTCGCGCGGCCCATATAAAGGAACCCGTCCACTTGTGCTGCTGCCGCGCCGCCCTTATCCTTTCTTCTGCACTCGCCTCCACGTCTAATAACGCACTACGACCAGTACGTCCTATCGATCACGATGCTCTTTGAAACAAAGACGGCCATTATCGCCCTGTTGATGCTGGCGCCAGCGATTGCCGAGGCCGTCCAGACTACACCGGCACTGCCCAAGGGTAGTGCAGCGCCCGTTTGGAAGAAGGAGCGCGTGATAGATCCGCGCGGCGTGTATTCGGGAACGCTCGATGGCAAACGCGTCTTGTTTTACTGCTATCCCAACAAGCCATGGAAGCAGCTCGTGAGGAACTCGAAAGACACGAATGCTGGCTTCTTCCAGGTTAGTTGCACGTCGTGCTACACATGCAGTACGGCTAACGGCACGTACGCTAGAGCTGTATCGCCCATAGCAAGGACAATCGACGTAATCCGGATATGCTTACCATTGGCTGTCCGCTACTTGCCTACGAGGAGC
>KZ989292.1:1520-12173 GCA_003614755.1 Syncephalis pseudoplumigaleata | reverse complement strand
TGCGCGCCGTACGTATGGAGCGGCAGGCGTTCTCACCGCGATTGGCAATGAGGATCTTGTCGAATGTCTTGCCATAGGCAGCATCGGGCGGGGCGATGTCCTCAGCGACACTCGCCTGCCGGCATGGTGCGTCAGTGTGCAGCCATCGCTGGTGGGGCAGGGCAGTGGGGTGCGCGTAGGATGGCGTTCTGTGACGTGTTGGCCGCAGCGGTGTGGCTGTTGCTGCCACCACGCTCAGGGGACGCAGCCCTTGGCGCTGGAGCACGCGTCCAGGCAGACGATGGCATGCGGCGGACACGGCGTTCGCCACGACCCTCGACCGACGTAGGGCGTTGAGTTGCGCGGTCATAGTAGCAGAGGCAGTAGTATTCACTGGTTATTGAGCAAGCAAGCAGGCAGGCAGGTAAGTATGGATAAGTAGCAGGTCGCTGCATTACTGCTGGTTGTATACATACCAGGTGAAGAAGAATAAGAGGACAGTGCCGGTGGACACGTTGAGGTCGAGGAGGAGAACGAGTATTTAGAGGAAGAAATAGCGGGCAGGCGAGTGGGCGGGCGAGTGAGTGTGGGGAGAGGCGAGGCAAGTGGTGGTGGCTGCCATCACACGCACGCACAATTACCACGCGCCCTATTTGGCAGGACACATCCGTACGTCATCCATCCGGCTTAGCGTGCCGTCAATAAGGCGACATCGCATGCGGAGCTCCATTCTCAGCCTCCGCCTCCCACCTTCTCCGACACCGACGACGTGTCATCGACGCCCCACACACCACGCTCCCACTCTCTCTTCCTATTCCTATTCCTATTCCTCTCTATTCCTTACTGCTTCTATCCACGTCAAGTGACGCGCACTGCGTATTGTTTATTTGGTTTGTTGCTTGCCTGCACTCGCTCCTTTGTTCATATTACTATGGTGTTGCCGGGGTCAGTTCGCTCGCTTCTCGTGCACGGTCTTCGCGGCCAGGCGAAAGGGCCGTGGCGGTCAGCTCGCCCGCTAGGCCGGTGGGCAGGGTCGCCCGCACTGGCCGTGCCGCGCTATGGACAGCCAGCCGGTCGGGCATGCTATGCCGCCGCCGCTAGCAAGGAGACGGTAATAGCAGAGAAGCGGGCGATAGAGCAGACGCGAGGCTAACATCGATCGCTGCATTGGCATACTAGGCGGTGCTCGAGCGCATCGAGAAGAAGCGGCAGCAGGCCATGGAAGGCGGCGGTCAGGCCCGTATCGATGCCCAGCATAGCAAGGTAAGCAATGCAATGGGCGATCATCGCATGCTCCTCTAACCATAGCATTGTACATTTGCCTAGGGCAAACTCACTGCGCGCGAGCGTATTGCTCTCCTGCTCGACGAGGGCTCGTTCCGGGAATACGACGCATTTGTCGAGCATCAATGCGTTGATTTTGGCATGGAACAGAAGAAGGTAAGCAGGCAGACAAGCATGCCATGATGGCTAGTAGACATACTAATCACATTGCTGTATAATGGAACAGATCACCGGTGATGGTGTTGTGACAGGTAAGCGCACATGGCTGCAGTGATGATGTACAGCATGCTCATTCGCCGCTGTGTTGAGGCTATGGCACGATCAATGGACGCACCGTCTACGTGTTCAGCCAGGACTTTACCGCCTTCGGTGGCAGTCTATCCAAGATGCACGCGACCAAGATATGCAAGGTGGGCGGGATAGCATGGGCGATCGTGGCCCTACATGCTCATGACGATGATGCCGCCGGCCTGTGTAGGTGATGGATAAGGCGATGCTCGTGGGCGCGCCCCTCATCGGCCTCAATGACTCGGGCGGTGCGCGCATCCAAGAGGGCGTCGACTCGCTGGCCGGCTACGCGGATATCTTCCAGGTAGGCGCATGTGTGGCATACGAGGCAGGATGTGGCATAGCATTGATGTGGCGATCCACTCCATGCGCACCATAGAAAAATGTACTGGCCTCGGGTGTGATCCCGCAGATCTCCATGATCATGGGCCCATGTGCCGGTAAGTGTGCGGCGGATGTGGATATGTGCCCATGCTTACCTCGCTGACTAGGCGGTGCGGTTTACTCGCCGGCATTGACGGACTTTACGTTCATGGTGCGCGACACGTCGTATCTGTTCGTCACGGGTCCGGACGTGGTGAAGGCGGTGACGAACGAGGCGGTGACGCAGGAGGAGCTGGGCGGTGCAAAGACACATACGGCCAAGTCAGGTAATGGGACCATCTCCTATGCTGCAGTTCCTCGTATTCATCTATGGCATGATGTGCTATGGCATGATGTGCTATGATAGGTGTGGCGCACCATGCCTTCGACAATGATATCGAGGCACTGGCCAATCTGCGCAAATTCGTCGATTTCCTCCCACTGTCCAATCGCGAGGAGGTGCCGCAGCAATACACGGCTGATCCAATGCAAGTGGAACGGGCGATCAGCCACCGCCAGCTAACATGACTATACACAGTGACCGCCAGGACGAGGCCCTCAACACGCTCGTGCCCATCGATAGCACCAAGGCCTACGACATGAAGGAGGTGGTGCGGCGGGTAAGTCATGGCATGCATCGGCATAGCCAACTAGCTAGTTATAACTCCACGATGTGGATAGATCGTCGACGATGGCAACTTCTTCGAGATCATGCCCGATTACGCAAAGAACATCATC
Organism: Syncephalis pseudoplumigaleata; assembly: GCA_003614755.1. Classification (NCBI taxonomy): domain Eukaryota; kingdom Fungi; phylum Zoopagomycota; class Zoopagomycetes; order Zoopagales; family Piptocephalidaceae; genus Syncephalis; species Syncephalis pseudoplumigaleata. Next base: position 9,521 of record KZ989292.1, on the reverse strand, counting down.
ATTGGGTTTGCCCGCATGGGTGGCCGCACCGTGTCCATCATCGGCAACCAGCCCCTCGTGTCGTCGGGCGTGCTCGACATCAATGCCTCGGTGAAGGCGGCGCGCTTCGTGCGCTTCTGCGACGCGTTCAACATCCCGCTCATCACCCTCGTCGACGTGCCGGGATTCCTGCCGGGCACGGCGCAGGAGCACAACGGTATCATCCGCCACGGCGCCAAGCTGCTCTACGCCTACGCCGAGGCCACCGTGCCCAAGGTGACGATCATCACGCGCAAGGCGTATGGCGGTGCGTATGATGTGATGAGCTCGAAGCATCTGCGCGGCGATGTCAACTACGCGTGGCCGAGTGCGGAGATTGCCGTGATGGGCGCGAAGGGCGCCGTGGAGATCATCTTCCGGCAGCAGGAGAACCGAGGTAGGCAGCAGGGAAGCATCGATGCCATGCAGCAATGCTGACCACGAACATGACTGATGATAATAGAACAAGCCGAGCGAGAATATGTGCGCAAGTTTGCCAATCCACTGCCGGCGGCACAGCGCGGCTTCCTCGACGATGTCATTGTGCCATCGAGCACGCGTTCGCGCATCATCGAGGAGTTGCAAGTGCTGCGCAACAAGCGTCTGACCAATCCGGCAAAGAAGCACGGCAATATTCCACTCTGAGCAAACAGACAGACAGACAAACAAGTAAACACATACAGCTTAGCCATTGACACACATAGATCACATAGTGTGTGTGTGTGTGTGTGTGTGTGTGTGTGTGTGGCATGTTTACTATGGTCATCGCTGCATCGATGCATATTACAGCTCGCAATCCAGTAGCAGATTATCAATTAGGCGCGTGCTGGGCAGCTTCACCGCTCCCGATAGTATGGCGCCCGATTCGCCTACCGCATCCAGCTCGTCTAGCGTACGTGGATGTGCCAAGCTCAGATACTCTAGCTGCACGAGTGGTGCTGCCTTCTCGATCTCCGTCTGCACGAGATGCAGCAGCTTATCACGCTGTCGCTCGCCAGCCATGAATGCCGTCTGTGCCGCACGCAATCCCGCGTAGAACACACATGCTGCTTCGCGCTCCTCCGCCGACAAGTATCGGTTGCGACTACTCATGGCAAGGCCATCTGCCTCGCGCGTCGTGGGCACCACCACCATCTGCACGGGCAGGCATAGGCTGCGTATGAGCGAGCGCACCACCACACACTGCTGCGCATCCTTCTGCCCGAAGAAGGCCACGTCAGGCTGCACGAGATTGAGCAGCTTCGTGACGATCGTGGCCACCCCGCGGAAGAAGTGCGGACGCGTGCCGCCCTCCATCTGATGCGAGACGCCGAGCACCTCGACAAATGCACCACGCTGCTGCGATCGATCGGTCGTGATGCCATCCGGGTAGATATCGCTCGTGCGTGGCGTGAACACAACATCGGCCAACGGACGCGAGCCATGCGGGCCACTAAGCAGGGCGATGTCCTGAGGCAAGGTGCGCGGATACGTGTCGAGATCTTCGTGCGGGGCGAACTGCGTCGGATTGACGTAGATGCTCATGACGACGATGTCGCAGGCTGTCCTTGCGGCGCGCACTATCATTATTATTATTATTATGGTGAGCAGCAGCAGCAAGAGGATATGGTGATGGATCATACCTAGATTCAAGTGGCCTTCGTGTAGGGCGCCCATCGTAGGCACGAGCCCCACCGACCTGCCCTCCATGCGCACCGCATGTCGCCACTGGCGTAGCTGCTCGACCGACTGGATGACGAGTGGTGCATCTGATATGGCAGGTATGCATGTGGTGAGCGGGATATGGCATGGTCATACTGTGTCGGCTTTAACTTACCGTATGAATCGGTGGATAGCATGCTCACGAGGTATATCGAGCAAAATGGCACTATGCGCAGGACAGACGGACAGACTATGACAGCAGCAGCAGCAGCAGCAAGGAGAGAAGCAAAGGAGGAGGAGAGCTGCTTGACGACGAGGAGGAGAGAACCAGACTATTAACACGAATAAAGTGGATCTAATGATGCGTCGATGCTTATTATCATTTGATGACATCGACACGCCGTCCCGTCTGCTTCTCTTTCCTTGCGCTGTATCCGTCTGTTCGTCTAGGCACTCACTCGCTCCTACTGTTGTCATTACTATGATGGACTCCGTTGTGTGGCCCGTGCCTGTCGCCTATGTGCTCGGCGGTCTCTCGCTCGTTGTGCTTCTCCTCACGCTACGGCTATGGCAGATTATGCCCGGTTTCCACGGACGGCCGAGCCAACCTCTGCGGCTGGACCGCCGCACCTGTCGCACCACCATCCTCCTAGGCTCGGGTGCGTGGCGGCGAGTGCAAGTGCACGCCGTCGTGGATAGGCAGCGAGGCAAGGTCTAATCATGCAGTGCATAGGCGGACACACCACGGAAATGCTCGCCCTACTCAATGCCCTCGACATCGAGCAGTATACGCCACGCCACTATCTCGTCACCGAGGGCGATACCCTAAGCGAGCATCGCGTGCAGCGCTGGGAGGCCAGTCACGCGAAGAAATCGAGTGGCAAGCACGATGTAGGTCGTGCATCGAGGATGCTGCCAGCATCAGTGCTAATGATGATGCTACGACGATGATGATGCTGTTGTGGCAGTATACGGTGTGCTCGCTGCCTCGCGCCCGTCGTGTCGGCCAAAGCTTCCTCACCACGCCCTGGAGCGTGCTTGTGTCGACGCTGGCGGCCTTGCGGGTTATTTGGCGGCAATCGCCTGATCTGGTAGCTACGCCAATGCCTTACCGTGAATGGCTAATGCTTACGCTGATGCATTGCTTGTGCAGTTCCTCTGCAATGGTCCGGGCAGCTGTGTATCAGTGGCCGCGGTCATCCTGCTGTATCGTGTAAGTGGCCGATGCGCACATGCTGTTACCCGATGCCCTACGCTGAGCATGGATGGGCATACTCGTATGCCACACTAGGTACTGGGCATCACATCCACGCGTATGGTGTATGTCGAGTCATTTGCACGCACGCGAACCCTCTCGCTTACGGGCAGGATCCTCTATCCGGTGGTCGATTGCTTCGTCGTGCAATGGTCCTCGCTGCACGAGCAGTATCCACGGTCCATCTACTCGGGCATCCTCGTGTGAATGGCGAGCGACATGCACAGCTGCGGGAAGGTGCGCTCATGTTTGCAGCAAGCAGTATCAGCTGCAATTGTACAAATGCTACTGCTATTCATGCATATGGATCAATAACAACAACAGCAATGCTTTATTACTCCTTCTGACCAAGGCTATAGAGAATGGATGAGTAGATAAGGCGTAGCTGCTATTGTCCTGGCTAAAATGAATGGAATGGCGCGCATGAAAGAAGGCAAATGAAAGATATGTTGAACGAAAATGAAAAAGCGTATCTACAGCAGCGTTGCAAATAAGAAATCGCCCGGTAAGCTGGGCAGGCAGGCAGGAACATATAGATGTGTGAGTGTGAGTGTGTATTATCGGCGAGCAAACGAATCGCCAATGGTGCGGCAGAGGAAGCCGGTCAGTTTTACGAGATAGTTTGGTCCAAAGACGATGCCGGCACCGGCGGCCTTTACGCAAATGCCAACGACAACGAGGCAGGCCCACATGAACGCCACTGGAGAGAGAGAACAGGTCAGCCATCGATGCCAGCAGGATCGCTGCCGCCACCACCACTTACAAAGCTTAATGAACGTCATGGCGGCCAGTGATTGCTCCTTCCCTTTCGCCGTGGGCTGCTGCTGCTGCTCGGGTGATGTAGACGGGCTGGCTGGTGCATCATCTGCATCCACATCGTCATTCGTTGTGGCCAGTGCGCTGGCCAGGGTGATCGACACGCTGCTGATGGATTGCTGGGCAAACTTGGGCAGGACAGCGGTGGCAATGCCGCACAGGCTCGAGCGTCGCGAACTCGACACACTACTGCTGGCGCTGCTGACCACCTGCGATAGACAGCCGAATAGCACGTCGCTGGCCGAACTGGCACACCGATGCAGCATTCCGTAGGATTTGTCGCTGTTGCTGCCAGTGGCGATGGTGGTGGTCGGGCGCGTGGGCAGTGCGTGCAATCCACCGCCCTGCGAATTGATACGCCGGATGAAGCGGCGCGGACGCGGTGGCAATGCTGCATACGCGGGTGCAGATGCAGAGCGCTGGATGCTGCCGGTGGTCGAGTCGTGGTCAGGCATGCTCGCCGCGTCTATATCGGTAGCGGATGCGTCGAGCACCATGCTAGAGGCATCGCTGTCCAAGGCAAGCTCCTCCGGATCATTCGGGTCGATGGACGGCAGCGCATCATGCAAGAACTCGTGGTAGAACAGCTCAAAGAACTTGTCGTCAATGATGTTCTCGTCCGGGCTGTCTTCGTCCGTCGATTCTAGCTGAAGCATGAAGGTGTCTGCAAGACTGAATGCTGCATCATCATCATCATCAGCATCGTCTTCTATCTTGCAGTTGTCTATATCTGCGGCGGATGGTGCCGCTTCTTCCAATAAAAGCTCCGGTTGGATGGAGTTCGATCGCTCGATGGAGAGCGAGAATCGCGACCGTATAGCGGGCGAGCTGTCTCCCGATGGCAATGGCGCGTCGGTTGTCTCGTGCTCCTGCGCCGATGGCGATGCTGCCTCCGCCGATCCGGGCAGCTCGAGTGGCATGGCATCGTACATGAGCGATTCGTCCGTCGACGACAGGTTGCTGCACGCCGACTTGAGCGCCGGCGAAGTGGCGGGCTGGCCGGCAAACACTAGCTTCGTGATCGAGTCGCTGTCCGAATGGGCTGCCTCCTCGAAAGCGATGCCCTCCACGGTCGATCTGGTCGATGGCTGCTGCCGCATTACCAGGGTGTCGCCCCACAGGCCATCGCTGGCCGTATCGGGCGTGCCATCATGCTCGATTGATATGTCGGCAAAATGTCCAGCATCCTCCTCCTCGTCATCCTCGTCATCCGCAGCATGGTCACAGCGCTGCTCGTTACCAGACGATGCTTGCTTGTGCGGCACGATCGATGCAAGCTGGCCAGAGGACACGAGGCATTCCTGCGCATAGACGGACAATGGCGGGGAGAGAGGCGCCGGACTGACATCATCAGCAATGACTGGCTGCTTGATTTCGTCTGAATCCGCTGTCGTCGTCGTCGTCGTCGTCGTCGTCGTCGTCGTCGTCGTCGTCGTAATGGCGGTGCTGGCATGCTCCATCTTCTTGCTGCTGCTACCATTACTACCACTGAGCGTGTAGTCGTAGGCATCCGTCAATGCGCCATATGCCGGCGCGCCTTCTTTGTCCATCTTCTGGTTCAGTAGCAAATGGCTGAATGACGCCGAGAACTGCGATAGGAACTCGTTGCCCTCGTCGACCCGCGCCTCCATGACGATTGCCGACGACCGTACGGGCGTTAGGGGCAGGGCGGGCGCCACCGATGATGCGCGTCGGCTCTCGAAGAAGATCGAGTCGCGCCCGCTCTCCACCGACGACGACAGCGCGACCGCTGTGGCCGTGGCCGCACTCGTGGCGGGATCGGCCTGCTTGGGCGGTGCGAACGGTGCCGCCGGATGCCTGGCATTGACCGGCATGTCCTCGTCGATGCTGTGGCCGTGGTCGTTGTTGACGGACACGTCGGACGCCTGGCTGCTCTCGTTGCCTTGGCCCTGCTGCTCCGGGTCGAGGGCGGCATCGATGCGGCGCGGCTGCCTGCCGCCCCTGATGGACACGCGTCCCGACGAGTCGTCGCGGCCGAGTGCGTAGCGGCGCAGGTCACGGCCATGCCCGACGTAGTTGCCGTCGTGGTCGCTGTAGTGGCTGTCCATGGAGTCGCGCACCTGCACGACCGCCTGGCCAAACCGCGCGAAGCCCAGCGTGCTTGTGGGCGTGCCCGAGGCCGACAGCTCGATGCCGTTGCCGCTGGCCACCGGCGTGGTAATGATGATCGTGTGCGGCTTCCGGCTATTCCTCCGCTCGCCGATGGAGCGCGAGCGACGGCGCAGCGACAGACGGCTCAAGCCAGTGGAGCGTCGACCATGCTGCTCGGGCGCGCTGGCGGCCGGCGACGCCGCGGCCTCGTCGAGGGGAGCGGGCAGCAAGGTTTGCTCCTGGGACTGGCCGGTTGCCATGTGCTCGCCGCCGAGGCCTGCAGTATCAGAATCGCATGGTGCAGGCGGCAGCGTGTGACTATCGGCACGACAATGGCCCGAATGCGCGGAGGGCAGAGGAGCGCGACGGCTGGCCGACCGCGACAGCGATTTGCGACGCTTGACGCCCTTGCCACGTAGGCGGCGCCACCATGAGACGATGCGTCCATCGGTGCGCGGCTTGCCTCTGCGCTCTAGCGACGAGAACGAGCATCGGGAGGACGTCGCACATCGTGCCAATGGCGCATCGGCCGATGGGCCGCCATTGTTGTGGGCGAGTGCAGTGGAGGCGGGATTGGAGGGAGGAGGAGGAGGATGTGCATCATGCTGAATGGAAGGGAAAAGACCGTCACAATGAGCAATGGCGGCGTCGGAGTTAACGGGAAGCGATGCATCGGCCGATTTGCGACTGGTCTTTTGTCGGCCGAATACCCGCTTTACTGTGCGCGTTACACGTTTAACGAGGCGAGCGGGCGCCTTAAGCAATTTTGGCATGATGACAGACGATGCGATCTAGCGCTGTATCGTAGGAAGAGGGAATGCTTGCACGAAGATGTGGGATGGTGGTGGGGAGAGAGCGGTCGACACTAATGGTTATTTTTAGGCGGCAGTAGTAATAATAAAGATGGTGGTTGTAGTATGGGCGGATGGAGGTCACAGACAAAAAGAATAACTGAAATGATAGCGGGCCGTGGATCTAGTCGCTGATAGACGGTCGAATAAATAGATCATGAGCTGGACGGGATTGAGCGTGGTTCACGCGTGGATCATGCGCTAGAATCACCAGCGGGACATCCAGGCGGGCAAAGCAACGACGTGCAGTCACTCCTCAGGCCGGCAAGCAAAGCGCGCAAGGCACAGCAACAAAAATAAACGAAGCAGATGGACGAGGAAGCAGGCAAGAAGGAAGAGAGCGACGGACAGCGTGCCAGGTAGCTTTGCGCGGGCTTCCTTTGCAGCCACCGCGTGCCATTTATTTTAATCTCTGGCCGAGCACGCAAGCACGCAAGCCACACGCACGCACGCACCGGCATGGTACGAGGCACGGACGGGCATCGCCATCGACTGACACACACACACACACACACAGACACATGCGCGTGCGTGTGTGTGCACAACTACACGCGCATCTCTGTCTGTGTATCATCGTTGCTGGCACAATGTCGTGGCCGCCCGGTCAGCGTGGACGGACGGGCGTCTCGCCGTAGAATGATGCCGCTCCGTTGGTGTTTCCAATGGTTACACATTGGCGGCAACGCTGCCTTGGTCTCTTTTTCTCTCTCTGTTGCTCGAATTACGCAGCCAGTTTTGGAACATAATGCCGCGCCCTTTCTCGCTCTTCCTTCTTCCTTTCTACATGATGGACGACATCCATTGGTTGCTTTCCGGTGAGTAGGCTTTCGTCTGTCGTGCCACTCTTGTGCCTAAATTCCACGCAACTTGCATGGCATTCTGCTCGGATGACTGCTCGGCTATATTCGCCATTAGATGCTGCCAAGCTTATTGGCGCCATCGTCCGCTTCCGTTGTCGTCGCCGATCCATGCCTACGGTTGGCAATGTCACGCGCACCGTACAATAATGGCAATAGCCAGATGGCAATGAATGGATTGAGCCGTTTCATAGATCTAACCATTTTCATCGTGGCCCTCCATCATTCGTCAGCCCATCATCAATAAACTAGTCGTGCAGCATCGAATGCCCACATCTGCATGCCATCTCATGCACGAACAAGCACTGCGCTGAGTCTTTCTATTGTCGTTATTGATAGTGATGGCTGCTGCCGTATCACTTTCTGTACACTGAATCACCACTGGAAGGGCGAGTGAGCTGTACTACTCATGCTGCACATGCTCTGCTTCTCTTCAGTCGACACACACACG
>KZ989288.1:0-12835 GCA_003614755.1 Syncephalis pseudoplumigaleata | reverse complement strand
CCGCCGGCCAGCTCGCTCCCAACTGGAAGTACGAGTCCTCGACCGCCTCTGCCCTGGTTGCTTAAGCGCGCGCGCCCACACACGCACCACATCCAGCATTACCAATAAACATGTGTAATGAATGAGGCCCTCTATGACTACTGTTGCTCTGACTGCTGCTAATGTTTGCTGACTAAAAGCAACCATAGCGCACACACATGTGCATCTGTTGATTTGGTTTATTTTGATGCATCACTCCTTACTAATAGTGATCAGAAGGCGCACACCATGATGGCGTGTGGAGAATTGACCTCCACACTGTTACACGCAGCAGCAGCAGCAGCAGCAGCAGCACGCATCCCGTGAGCAATGAATGCATTGCCACGCCCTCGCAATGAATGCAGAGCATAAGAGGAAAAGGGGTAGGAGGAGGGGGAAGGCGAACGCAGTGGCGTTGCTATTCCTGTCCAGTGGCTTCTAGCAATGCAGATGCTGTTAATCAAGATGCAGCCAGTGATGATGATGATGATGAATAAATGGAGTACATGCCTTCATCTCACTCTCACTCTCACCTTCCTTCCTTCCTTCTCTCTCTCTTCTCTCTTATTCATCTTACACTTGTTTATATACTTGTTTCAACCACCCACCCAAACAACACTTGCTCACACGAATATCTCGCTACAAGCACCACCACCACCGCAACCTTCTCCACCATCCTCCTTTCTTTTCTCTCTCTCTCTCTAGCCACCAGTCCAGTTGCTCCTGCTTTGCACTACCTCACCTCTTCTCCACCGCATTCCGCTGGCTGCTTGGCCTGCAGTGTTGACACCGCCATTGGAATCACGCCTCAACGTGCACTCCTCTCTCGCTCTCCCTCTCTGCCCACTTGTTCTTGACCGACGTGTTCTCTCTGGCCTACCGGCCCACATGCAGCATCCGACGGTCTATCCACCGTGCTTGTTGCTGCTGCTAGCGTTGCTATCGCTGCTACGTTGTTAGGTCAGGTGTGCTTGTGTGGTAGTGCTGCAGTGTGCGTGTGTGCGTGTGTGTGCAAGGTCCGTCACCTTCAAAGGCAACCACATCCACATCCACACATCGCTTCATTTCTCTCTCTCTCTCTTTCTCTCTCTCTCTCTCTTCTTGTTACTGCTTCTGCTGTTGTTACTATTGTTACTCCAAGACTGTGCCGCTATTGACGTATCCATTACGCGCGCCGCCCTTCTTCCACCGCTGCTTCTGCTCTTTTTGTATACTCCACCCGCCTGTCTCCACCGCCGCTGGTCATGCTTCGACCGTTACCAACGGATCTCAACGTTTTCTTTGTGGTGAACCCGCCTGATCCTTGGACTGTCGCTTTGCACGCTTATTCCCTTTGTGAATCCATTGCTACTGGGCCGCCCACGTCTACATCTCGTATATACGCCGCCCAGCACCCCTATCACCACCACCACCGCCACCGTCCGCCCACCGTATCCGTCTAGAGTGCAGCAGTAGCATTCGTTGCTTACGGTGATTTCGGGCGACATGGCCGTCCTGGCCGATGCAACATCAGAGCTCGATCGGGCCATGGCCCACGCGGAGAAGGACATGCGTGCGGCATGGTCGGCCAGCGCATCGCCGCCGCCGCCGCCGCCGCCACATCATCGCCACTCGATCGACCAGCTGCCCGTCGAGCAGCACGAGGAGAGACGGCCGTCGCTGACCTTCCACTGGACCTCCACCGATGAGACCGACACTACACTGACCGCCGAGAAGGACGACGACGACGACGACGACGAGGAAGAGCAGCATCAGCAGGAGGAGGAGACAGAGGAGGAGACGACGTCCGCTGTCCCCGCCCAGCCTCTCATGGACACGATGCGCGCCTACCTCAACGCGGCCACCCGTCGGCTATTCGTCTCGAGGAGGAGCAGCAAGGACACGACGGCCACCGAGGAGGATGCAGACCATGCATCGCCTCCACAACAACAACGACAACAACAACAACGATGCGCTATGCCCAGTGGCACATCGGCCACGACGCCAACCACGCGAGCAGGCTCGCCCGTCGAGGAGCCACGGCCACCGCCATCGTCGGCACTGCGACACCGAGGCCGGTCGATGCGACGCATGCCACTGGGCAAGGAGCGCAACGGGCTAGGCGAACATCGCTCGTCGTCGCTGCCGCCACAGCTGCGCCAGCGTGCGCGTGGTGGTCTGCGCACCGTGCACTCCTCGGTCGCCGATGAGTATGGCGGCCAGTCGATGTCGCGAGTCCCATCGATGCCGACGACGTCGCTCATTGGCCTGGCCAACAGCAACAGCAACCACACATCATCGCCGGCGGGCGGGCGACGCTCGACGCTTCTGACGCCCGAATCGCCCATCAGCGCAGTGCCGCCCGCGCCCGTGCCCGACCCGTCGATGCCGACATTTGCCCCGCCTGTGCCGGCCGAGGATCTGGACCGACTATGGGCCGCCGTGGCCGACCGTATCACGGCTGGCGACGAACAAGCGGACGCGGAGACACCCGCCACAGCAACCGCAGCCTCTCGCACCATGCTCCCGCCCTCATCCGCCACCGCACAGCCCTCGGCGATGGTTACGTATGGACCGGCGGCGGGCATGCTTCCCTACGACTTGATATCGTCGGCCGTCTACAGCACCGCCTATCCCGAACTATACCCGCGGTTCTACTCGCCGGCACGATCATCGGCGCCCACACCGCCACCGCCGCCCTCCTCCTCCTCGCATCCGCACTCCCAGCTATCCTTGTCCACCTGGCAGTCCAACGGCGTGACCATCCAGAGCACTAGTTTGCTGGTGGATCGATCGGGTCGCTCGTCGAATGGATCGTCGGCCGCCGCCTCCGTCTGCTCCATGTCCCACACGATGTCAGTGACGGGACAGCCGATGCCCGAGGAGAGCAGCAGCAGCAGCAGCAATGCACTGCTCCACCATGGGCTCGTGGACAAGCGCAACCTGCTCCGCCAGAATCGCCTACTGCGTACGCAGCTGGACACGATACGCGCGCTGCTCGAGCAGGCCAAGTCCGATCTGCGCCAGGAGCGCGAGGCACGTCGCATTGTGGAGCATTGCCATCAGGAGGCGCGCGTCAAATGGGAGGCCGAGACGAAGAGCTGCCTCGAGGAGATGGTCGCACTGCGCGATGACAACCGTCGTCTGCGCGATCTGGTCGAGTCGCTCGGTGGCGATCCGGACACGGATCGTATTCTAGGCGCCGACTCGCTGTTCACCTCGGATGGCCGCCATCGAACGGCGCGCACGAATGGCCTCCAGCATAGCAGCAATAGCAGTGAAGAAGACGAGGCGGCGACGACGACGACGACGGATGAGCAAGCTGGCCGGGCGCGCTATTGGTACGACCACGACGATGCGCATGGCGATGCGCGCACGGACACGCCGGCCATCACCGCGAAGGGCACGCCCAGGATGGGACCACTACGACGACGGGGCACGATGGTGCATCTACGATCGAGTGCCATCACCACGCAGGACGAGCCCAACTCGACCGAGCCCGTCTACCGCGTTGGCGCTGATCTCGACCGATTTAGCGGCCTGACCCAGTACGATATGGACCGTTGGATGGACGACATCGATGCGGACGCGACGGAGACCGGGCCGACGATGGGTGCTAGGAAGGTCACCGTAATGACACCGGCCGCGTCCAATCGCGCCTCATTCTATTCATCGTCAAGTGATGATGAGGAGGAGGAGGACGACGATGATGATGAGAATGACAGTGAGACGAGCTCATCTGATTTGACTAGCGAGGATGATGAGGAGGACGAGGAGGACGAGGAGGACGAGGAAGATGAGGAGGAGGAGGAGGAGGAGGCACTATCAGAGCAGGATGCGATGATGGCGCAGATCGCTCTCGACACGCTTGAACCGGACATATCGCACATATGCCCGTCGATGCCCGTCAGTGAGACAGAGCTGGACGAGGAGGAGGAGGAGGAGGAGGACGAGCAGGACGAGCAGCGAGAGGAGAACAAGGACGAGCCATCGCGACATCGACCATGCGCCATCGGCGATGCAGCATCCGTGTCGACACATGCGCGCATTGTACAAGCAGCCAACGATGCACCACGCTCGCCCACATCGCCCACATGGCCACTGTCCCGCACGGACACGGGCAGCCATCGGGCGGTGGCACATCGACGGCCGGACTTTTCGGAGATGGTCGAGCAGTACCTGCGCCAGGCGCACACGTCGCACCTCGGTCTGGCGGCGATCCTGCTGGCCATCGACGATCTGGCCACGAAGCACGCGGCGCACAACGAGAACATGCTTAGTATCATGATTGGCGCCTATCTAAACGCCATGGACGATATCTACGCGTACGAGGCCGATACACAGGTAAGCATGGGATGCGAGTAGCAGCGGTAGGGCCGCAGAGGAGTGGATCAGCCATACTGACGTGTGCCTGTGCTGCTGCCTGCCAGTTCGAGGAATTGTGGCGCGGTCTAATCCAGAACTGGATATGCAACGAAGATGACCAGGCAACGGCCGTGCGCGAACTATCGGTAAGTAGCATTGTGGTGCACACATCCACGCCCGTATGCTTACCGGCCATGCCGTAGATTATGTGCAGTGTCGATCGAAGTCGCGCGCGTCGCCACGTCGAGCATCTGCATCGCTTCTACCAGGCCAACCTCGTCGATGCCGATGCCGTCGAGCGATGGTACTCGGAGCCCGGCACGATCAGCACAGAGGAGCTGCGCCAGAAAGCCGTGTGTCTGATGGCCTGGCTACGCGATGGCGAGGTGGCGACCGACTCGGATGCAGGCACCACGATCGAGGAGACGTTCATCGATCGAGATCATCGTGTTGTATGGTTTGAGGAGGCATAATAACCATAGCATCCGTGTCCTATTGTTGCTGCCATTATAGAGAGAGAGAGAGAGGCACATGCCTCATGTATATTCACGCATACCTGCTATGCTATGCTATGCTATCGTTTTGTTTTGTTTGTGCATTTGTTGTTGTTTAGTTGTGGCGCTATGCCATCCTACTTTCCCCCACATGCTTATAAAGAGAAGTAATAATAATAATAACGTATCCATTTATTACTATTGGTTTGCCTGTGTGTGTGTGTGTGCTTGAAGGATGGCGATCACAGATCATTACAAAAGAAAAGGAAAGGAGGACAACAACCACCACCATCCATCGATCGGTCGATTAGAGGAAGCCACTCTCGTGTAGGAGGCGGGCAATCTTCTCGTCTTCGCGTTCGCGTGGCTCCATGTTCAAGCTCATGTTGTAGAGATCCTGCACATCACGACCGCCCTGCAGATTACGCTCGAGGAATAGCTTGATCTGTGGGACGGTGGTGAGACAGTAGGGCAGCTTCTGGTATTGCTGGATCTCCGTAATGACATCGGCACACTTGCTATACTTGCTAAAGTTGATCAAATCGGTGCCGGGCAACTTGTCCGGATTACCATCATCAATAAAGGTCAAGTCAGTCAAATAGACACCTATCATCATAGGCCATATCATCGTGGATTAGCAAATAAGCAATGTCTATTGAGGGGGGATGGTGCCTTACCAAGGAAGGGCACACAGGGCGGGTCGATCGAGTGTAGGCCTTCGCGGTAGGTCGAGAAATTCTTCGTCTGATTCATGCGCGCCTTAAGCATATCAAGCACGACGGTCGATTTGGTGGGGATCAACTCCCACGTGCGCTTAAGCCGATGGATGGGCGCCGAGTTAAGACCGGCGAGGATGGCCATAAGACTATTGTAATTGTTTAGGCTCATACAACGCTAAGCATAGGGGGATGCGATGATTAGCCACCTATACATAACAAACAATGACCATCGTATGCTTACATCGGCGATGGCCACAAAGTGCCGGATGAGATGCGCACGCTTATGTGGCACCTTCTCTTGGAGGATCGATTCGATGACCCAGTGCGTGAGATGATTCGATATCTCGATCATCGCCTTGATATTGACCGCGCACGAGTTCTCCTTGTTCGACCACGCCTTGTTGAGGCACTCGACCGGCGTGATCTTGTTGTAGAGGCCAGAGTCCATGATCGTCAGCTGGCGGGCAAACTCGGTCGGATCGATGTCGAGGAACTTGAGCTTCTTCAGGTTCTTGGGCATGATCGACGGCGGCGCCTCTTGCTTAATGTTGCGCACGAGCTTGCGCAGCGTGTAGTCGTTCGTCTTGGTCTGCCGCTTCTCGATGAGCTTCAGTAGCGATACGGTCTTGAGATGCGGCGACATCGTCGTCCTAATGAACTCGTGTAGACGGTTGAGCAGGCCGGCATCGTCGTCCTCGTGGTAGATCGACTCGAGCCATTGCTTGATAATGTTGAATACACTACATAGATGGATGTGCACCCCCCCATGCATTAGCCTATCTATAGAAGCCATGTGTGCACGTGTGTAGCTTACCGCAGCTGGATGGGCTTCTGCTTCTTCGATCGCCATATCTCCATTTCCTCCGCCGTCAAGCCAGGCGGTGGCTGCACTTGGAATCGCTTGAACAGCAGATTCAGGAACTCCTCCGACGTCGTGAATGATCGGTACGTAAGCAGAAAGTTGTTGACGAACGTCGTATCGAGCGCATCGTGCAGTGTGCATCGCTCGACAAGTGCCCGCAGCGTGCCGCCCTTGACGTTCGCATCGACCGTGAACACGATCTCGCTCTCGTCATAGTCGTAGCCGAGGAACCATGGCTTCTCCTCGGTCGTCGGCTTGCTCGACGTGAGCACCGGTGCCGTATTGCCTACAAGACCATCAATGAATAAACAGCTGGTGGTTGGAGATGGGATGACACTTACCTGATAGTGGCACATCTTCGCCCAGTAACTGCACGACCTTCCTATTGAGCTCGATGCGGTTGGGATTACTGCCGCTGAACGACGTGCCGGCACCGCCACCCGCCGCGGGCAGTGTCTGGCTCGGGGGCGGCGCCTTCGTCGGTGGGATCGTGCCGTGCTCGGGCGACTGGACCGTCCATGGCGCGACCACCGACATGAGCCCGTCGGGTATGGGATACGAGTCGGGCTGCGCGTTGAGCCCCTCGTAGTCGCCGTCCTGCTTCGCGTAGAGGTGGCCATTCTCGCCCGGGCTGAACTCGCCGTTGTCGTCCTGGCGCGCCTCGATCTCGTCCGCGTCGACGTCCTCGTCCTCATAATACTCGTCCTCGTCGGCCTCCTCGAGCAATCCATGTCGGTCGTGGCGCGATAGACCATGCGATGCGTCAAAGTAGTGGCCCTTGCCCTGGACGCCACCGCCGCCGCCGCCATCCGACTCGCTGCCCGGAGATAGCTCGCCATGGCGCATGTATCGCGCGGCCGTGCGCATCGCCGCTGCCGTCGCGCCTTGATGCAACGATGGCTCGGTGTGCAGGCGGTTCATCGTGCGCGCCTTGGCCATCGACATCTTGCGGCCCGCCGACATGCCATAGCCATTGCCATGGCTGCCGCCATCGCCGCCGTAGAAGTAGGAGCCGCCGCCGCCGCCATCGCCGTAGTTGCTGCTCGGCTGGCCCTGCCTATCGAGCATCGGCTGCACTTCGTCCTCGTTATACTGCTGCAGCTCGTCGGGCTGTGCCTGCTCCATAAGCAGCGCCTCGAGGCGATCGCCGTCCATCGCCACATGCGACATCGAAAGCGCCCGTCGCACGCGGATCGTCGCCTCGAGCCGGTCGCCATTGCGCTGCACGGCGCGGAATCGGTCGACATTCTGCTCGAGCGCCCGGTGGCGCAGGGCATCGCGCTCCTCGACCTGCAGCTTCGACGCGATCAGCAGCTCCTTGGCCGACGTGTCGACGAGGCGCAGACGCTCGATGCAGGACTCGATGCCGGCCACGTCGGCCTCCGCGTCGGTGGCCTCCTGCACGGCCATCACGAGGCAGATCACCTCGCCCTGCAGCGTGCGGCGCGCGTCCATAAGGCGATGGACCGACTCGTCGGACACCTGCTCGAAGCGCATGTCGTCGACGAGCTGCAGGAACTGCTCGGTCGTCGTTAGCATCTGCTTCGTGTGCGTGATCGTCTGCGACGTGGCGGGCGCCTGGTTCGGATGCGGCAGATGGTGCAGGTCCATGCGCAGATGCTGCAGGTGGCGCTGCATGCTCGTGACCATGCGCAGGATCGCCTGCGAGTGCTGGCCGAAGCGAACGAGCAGATCGACGCTCGCCGCCGGCTGGTCGGCATACAATGCCTCGTGGCCATTGCCGCTGCTGATGCTGCTGCGGCTGCGGTCGTGGATCGTCATGCCGCTGCTGTTGTAGGACGCCTCGTAGCTGGCATTCGTGCTTTGGCTATGGTTGGCGACGGTGGGCGTGGTCGTCGCCGTCGTCGTCGTCACTGTCGGCCCGGACAGCTCGACCTCGAGCGCGTCGACATCGATGCCCTCCATGGGACGCACGAGGATGCCCACGTCCTGCGCGACATTCATGAAGTAGCGCGCCGCGAGGAGCACTTCGTTGGCGTCGCGCTGCATCTGCTGCACGGCATCGGGCGGCGGCCACACGCGCGACGCATCCTTCGCCGAAAGGACGAGCTTCGAGAGGGCGCTCATGAGATGGGCATGGTGCGCCTTCAGCAGGTTGTGCGCCTTGATCGCGGGCGAGTCGCGCTGCATGGTGCCGCTGGCCATGAGCATCGCGGATATGGCGTCGACGATCAGCAGCGAGTCGGCGATGTAGGCGCTCTTCGTCGCGCGCTTGGCCGAATGGTTGAGGCGGTGGATGGCGAGGACAATGAGGGCCACGAGGCGCGGCCACGTGATGCCGATCTCCGGATGGCCCGCGCCATGCTGCGCGTAGCCATTGGCGTCGACGCTATCGAGCGGACGGTGGTGCGCGTGTAGCTTGCCCACGAAGCCCGATGGCTTGCGCAGCTGTGGCCGCAGCTCGCCGGCGAGCGTGCCGTTCTCCGTGCCGGGCGCGTTGAGCGAGGTCGGCGTGGTGATCGACGGTGTGCGCGCGAGGGCATTGACCGTGAAGTAGGGCGCCTCCTCGATCGAGTTCTCCGATAGATTCGAGTGCACCGAGCTGCGATTCGACGCGGCCACGTTGAGCGATTTGCCCGTCACCATATCGACCGTGGACAGCGACCAGAGCGTCTCATCGGTAATCATGTTGAAGTAGTAGACGCGGCCCTCCGGCGTACGCTTCTTGCCCCAATACGGCGGTAACTAGCATACGCGTGCCTGCTTAGTGCCATTCATCTGCGCTATGTGCAGTCATTGCAGCATTACCTGGTCATCGGGAATCTCCGGCTCTGGCTCCGTGGCGGCCGGCTTGCGCTTCGCTAGCGAGGCCATCGAACGCGCGCCCGCCGATGTCTTGCGCTCGTTCAGTCGCTGCACGGCCGTGCCATTCGCGCCCTCCTGCCCGCCGCGCTGCGGTGCCGGCTGTCCGGCTGCATGGCCACCGGTGCCATGCTCGTGGGCCTCGGACAGATAGTTGTCGAGAATGGCCGACGAGTCGAACTGCTGGTACTGCGGATCGGCATCCATGGCGGCGAGGGCGGCCGCCTCCTCCGCCGTAAGCTCGTGGCCGCCCGGCGGCAACTCCCACGAGGTCACGCGCGTCGTCGGGTTGAAGTAGTAGATGTGGCCGTCGTCCGTCTCCTGCGGGATCCACGTGTTGGGCGGCACGCGCGATAGGCGCAGCACGGCCGATGGCTGCTCGGACAGCTCGTAGTCGTCGGCCGCCAGCACAATCTCGCCGGTGTGCCCGCCCGCATGCGCCGTGCCGCTGCTATGTACAGGATGCGGCGCCGATGGTGTGCCTGCCGCGCCGGGCGATATGGGCGCGGGGTAGCCGTCGCCGTCGATGCGGCCGCCGTGCAGCGACTGGCCGTGGATCATGCCCCGCGACAGCTCGCTCTCGTCGGCCACCGGGTAGGCGGCGGTCGTGTCATCGCCGGGCGTGCGCCAGTCGAGCCCGCCATCGTCGTCGACATAGACGCTCTCGGGGATGCCGGGCTCGACCTGCTCGACAAAGTTGCTCGGGAACCAGCCGCGCTCGCCGTTGCACCGTCCATCCCACCAGCCCGAGTCGAGCTGCGTGATCACCTCGATGATGTCGTTGCGTCGGAAGCGAAGGGCCGAGGTGTCGTTGCACGAGTAGTCGTAGAGGGCGCGCACGTAGATGGGCGTGGACGTGACCGCCGACATGACACCGCCGTTGGCCTCGTCATGGCCTAGCATGCCTAGCATGGATGGAAGCTAGCCGCTGTAGAGGAGGGACAGGTATTAGCGCGATGCAGTGGAATCAAGCGGCAGTGGCAGCGGCAGCAAGGAGTGAGGCTGTCCAGCGCATCTACCGGCACTACTCACCAGCACGCAGCAATCTGACCTGTTCAGGGAGAAGGTAATAAGCGAGAGATATTATAGAAGATGAGGCGATAGTGGCTGCGACGTATGGCAAAGTAACTGCACCACAGCTGCAATATGGTTGCCAAAAGGTAGGATGATGACTGAAGGGAAGCAACAGCAGCAACAGTAGCAACAGTAGTAGAGGGAGAATGAGAGGAAAAGAATGTTGTGTGTGTGTGTGTGATGAACGAGATGGGTGGTGGTGGTGGAGTGACAAGGAGCCTGAAGTATAAATCCATCCACACACACATGCACCATCTTCCTCCCTTCCTTTCTATAGAAACAATGTGTAGAGGTGATACACAGCACATAGAACGAGTGTCCCTAGAACACCCACACACACCATCCATTGTGCTTGGTCATGGCTGATAACAGGTTGTCACAACCAGCATGGAGAAGCACACACGCGCACGCACGCACGCAGAAACATAGGTGCATGGACCCACAGACCTTATGCCTTGTGATGGAGATGGAGAAGGAACTGGCCATTGTGCGACGCATAGTGGAAGATTAGCGGTAGCTGGTGTGCATCGGCGCAATCTAACGCAGTACAATAAAGGATACGGCACTAGCCAGCCATTCTCGCTGGAGCACGTCATGGAACAACACATAGACAAGTGAGCGCATAGTATGCCAAATGCCGTACTATATTACTAATCATGTATTGATGTCTGCTTGATCTCTCTCTTACATCGTAAGCGCAGTGATAATGATGATCCGCTTCTCTCTCTCTCTGTGTGTGTGTGTGTAGCTCAAGTAACACAAATGCAGCATCTGCTTTTGATGTCTCGTCATCGTCATCACGCACCTGCACACCTATCCGCTTCCCTCTCCTCTCCTTCTCCTCCTCCTCTTCTTCGTCTACTGCTTTGCTTTGCTCTGTTTCTCACTCGTTCGCTCGCTCCCTGCCATGTCGCCTATTAAGAAGCTCTACGACTTCATTGTTATTGGCGGTGGCTCCGGCGGTTTGGCCGCTGCCCGTCGCGCGGCACAGTATGGCGCCAAGGTCGCCCTCGTCGAGGGCAGCGGCCGTCTCGGCGGCACCTGCGTCAACCTCGGCTGCGTGCCCAAGAAGGTGATGTGGAACGCCGCGACCATACACGAGGCACTGCGCGACGCCGGCGACTATGGCTTCCGGCTTCCGGGCGCGGCGGCCGATGCGAAGCCGCCCGTGCCGCAGATCAACTGGCAGCTGCTCAAGAAGAAGCGCGACATGTACATCCAGCGCCTGAATGGCATCTACAGCAACAACCTGCAGCGCGAGTCGGTCGAGTACCTGAGCGGCTATGCGCGCTTCATCAACGCCACGACGGTCGAGGTGAACGAGGGCGGCAGCGCCATCCATCTCGAGGCGAGCAAGATCCTCGTTGCGACAGGTAGGAGTACGCGAGGGGAGGCATGTGCGCACATCGCTCACAGCTGCCGTGTGCAGGTGGCTATCCCATCATACCGTCGGATGTGCCGGGCGCGGAACATGGCATCACGAGCGACGGCTTCTTCGACCTGGAGACGCAGCCGAAGCGCGTGGCGGTGGTGGGCGCGGGCTACATCGCCATAGAGCTGGCCGGCATCTTCCACGAGCTTGGCTCGGAGGTCGCCCTGTTCACGCGGCACAAGCAGATCCTGCGCGCGTTCGACTCGCTCATCGGCGACACGGTGCTGGGCGAGATGGTCCACAGCGGCATGCGGCACATTGCCCATTCGCATATCAAGCGGCTGGAGCGCACGGAGAAGGGCATCACGGTGCACTACAACGTGGAGCAGCTCAACGATGCCGGCGAGAAGACGGGCGAGCAAGAGGAGCAGACGGTGGTGGACGCGCTCGTCTGGGCCATTGGCCGCGCGCCCAGCTCGAAGGAGATTGGCCTGGAGAACACGAGCGGTGTCGAGGTCAACGAGCATGGCTACATCGAGAGCGACGAGTACCAGAACACGAAGGTGAACAGCATCTTTGCCCTGGGCGATGTGTGCGGCATTGCCCAGCTGACGCCGGGTAAGCTGCGGCATGAGCAACGATAGCATCGCAGTGTGGTGCGCGCTACTAACCAATGCTGCTCCCTCCCTCCCTTTCTCTCTCTCCATCTGCCGCCAGTGGCCATTGCCGCGGGCCGCAAACTGTCCGACCGGCTGTTTGGCCCGCCTGAATTCAAGGAGGCGCGTCTCCACTACGAAAACATCCCGAGC
This sequence comes from Syncephalis pseudoplumigaleata, assembly GCA_003614755.1. Classification (NCBI taxonomy): domain Eukaryota; kingdom Fungi; phylum Zoopagomycota; class Zoopagomycetes; order Zoopagales; family Piptocephalidaceae; genus Syncephalis; species Syncephalis pseudoplumigaleata. The sequence goes on along the minus strand of KZ989288.1, from coordinate 320 downwards.
GTCATCTTTTCCCATCCGCCATCGGGCTCGGTCGGCCTGAGCGAGGCGGAAGCACGGGAGCGCTACGGCGACGTCAACATCCGCGTGTACAACACGCGCTTCACCAACATGTACCACGCCATGACCGACCACAAGCCGCCGACCGTGTTCAAGCTCGTGACGATGGGCGAGGACGAGCGCGTCGTGGGCATCCACATGGTGGGCCGCGGCTGCGACGAGATCCTCCAGGGATTCGCCGTCGCGGTGAAGATGGGCGCGCGCAAGCGCGATCTCGATGCCTGTGTCGCCATCCACCCGACGAGTGCCGAGGAACTAGTGAC
>KZ989287.1:0-12880 GCA_003614755.1 Syncephalis pseudoplumigaleata | reverse complement strand
CGCATCGTCATGTGCTCGGTCGGGTGGGAGGAATCGTGATGGCGCCCACTTTAGCGCCGGCTTATAATGCGGGTGCATGTCACGCCTCTTCCTGCTGAGATAGATACGGCAAATCCACGCCGCTAACCTTGGCTGACATCGCGGCTAGATGTCGCCGGATTATGCACGGTGATGATGCATAAAACGGCGCCATTGTGCATGCTGCCGCGACTGCTGCGACGCTGTTGCTGCTGCTGCTGCTGCTGCTATTATTATCATTCATCTTTGCAGGACAGGCGACCGATGCTCATCGAACGGTTTACCCGTAGCCGTGCCGCTCACATGCCAGCAATCGCCACATTACTCCACACGGCATGTCGCCTGCCAGCTGAGCATACGCCGCTCGTTTCAGGCACAGACGCTCCAAGTGGCATCATGGTGTTCGCTTTACTGCAATCCATGAATAGTGTAACGGCAGCATCAGCATCCTGCACAGCCAAATGACGAGCGCCCAATGCAGCGAGTGTTGTTTATCCAATGCACGCGACATCATTTGCGTTTCGATGGTTACACGTCTACTGCCTGCCTGCCTGCCTGCCTGCCATGCATCAGCACCACCGAGCAACTCCATCGACAGAATAAGGCGCGCTGCTCATGTGCACATCACGCAGCAGCAGCAGCAGCTGCCATCATCATCAAAAACAGTAAAAGTCTCGCCTGCTGAGCAGATATGACTTGTACTCAAACAAATCAGACTGGTTGATGACGTTGCCGACAAGATATTGAGCAGTAGCAATGTAACACGGTCATATGCACACACTAAGATGATTTATTATTGCTTATACGAACGGAAGAGAACCGAGCCTCGATTCGAGCCTGGAGAGCAATAGCAAGCGTGAGGGAGAGAGTAAGGAAACCCATGGAGGATGGTGCCTTGATAGGACGCGGCGCAGGCATAGCAGTGTGTGTGTGTGGCTTACACCGGCCAATAGAGAAAACCACTACGAATACAATACACCAGCAGAGCCAGGAGAGCGCGCGCATAAAACAAAAGCCACACACACACACACGCGCACACCGAGAGAGAGAGAGAGAGAGAGAGAGAGAGAGAGGCTCGAAACGCAAAAAGAACCGGCCTAAACGACGATGCTCCTATGATACAGAAAAGAAAATTAGGCCTTCTTGGCTGCTGCCGCCTTCTTGGCCGGCGCCTTCTTGGTGTTGGTGGCGGCCGCTCCCTTCTTGCCGGCGGCTGCCTTCTTCGCGGTGGTCGCCGTCTTCTTGGCGGGCGTCTTCTTGGCCGACGCTTTCTTGGCGTTGGTGGCAGCCGCTCCCTTCTTGCCGGCGGCCGCCTTCTTCGCGTCGGTCGTCTTCTTCTTGGCCGCGGCCGTGGTGGCCGTCTTCTTGGCCGCCGGCTTCTTCGCGGCAGGCTTGCTCGCCTTCTTCACCGCGGGCTTCTTCTCGCTCTCGGCCTTGCTCTTCTTGACGAGCTTGATCGGGCCGGACGGGCCCTTCGGCTGGGCAAAGTCGCCCTTGTCGACGCCGCGCTTAATGGCCACGTTGATCAGGCTGTCGACGTTGCCGGTAAGGTTGGGATAGTTGGCGTGGATGTACTTCTTGATGGCCTGACGCGACGAGCCCATGCGCTCCTTGAGGTTGGTGATGGCCTCGGTGATCATGTCTTTGTACGACGGATGCTCGGTGGCTGGGCCGCGCTTCTTGGTCGCCGAAGCGGTCTTGGCCTTGGAGGCAGCGGAGGCGGTGGTGGTCGACATGGTGGCGTGCGAGTATGTACGCTGGCACTAGAGAGCGCAAAGATGAGTGCACAGCTCGCTGTCTCTTGTTCTTCCTACACTTACACAAGAGTCGAGTGTATGGACGACGGGAACGACGGGCGCTGGGATGGAGAACAGAGATGTCGTCGTGGACTACTACTACTACTAGGCAACGGTAGGCACGCAGTGTGACGAGGAAGGGCGGTGGAACACTATGTGGAAAGGAGAGGCGGCCGCACACGGGCCGGCCGACCACCAAGCTTTATACGTCGTCGAGCTCCTTTGGCACATTTCGATTTCCCACTGTGGTCATGGGATGAGGCCGTCACTGATTGGTGCAATTGTTGCGCTGAATCGAAATGCATTGTTTTGATTTTCAACTCGCCCCATGCCGCGTGCGTGCCTGCATGCTTGCTTGCCCGGCATACGATTGCGGGCAGGCACCATCAATATACACGGCCATGGCAGTATACGTTCGTGCGAAGCAAAGGATCCAAATGTTTATGTATAGTACAGAGCGTACGCGTTTGCATGGCGGGCATCATCCCAAGCGACAATGGCCTCTGCGATGCACGCCAGGACGACAGTGTAGACACGCAATCAAAGCATGGCTCGAGACGAGCGAGCGAGCAAACAAGCAAGCAAGCAAGCAAGCAAAGAAGGGCGGCATAGACCGTGGCATGTCATTAGAGAGCATAGCACAGCATGATGATGCTGGCCGGGCATTAGTATTTGTCGGGTCCACGGTTGACATACTGCATATAGGGCTCTTGCACATTGCCCGTCGTGGTATGCTGGCTGCGCTGGCGCGTGCTGCGTCGCGTGGTTTCAGACTGGCTCGTCTGCTCTTGTTCCTCCTGCGGTCGCGGCAGCACGTAAGCACTGCTGCCGTATGATACCAACACAAGCAGATCCATGCCAGGCCGTCCCTTACCTGTTGCTGCTGATGCGCCATCATCCGTCCGATAATGACGTCGCGGTGCTTGTCCAGCGCACGGCGCAGGGCCATCTCTCGCTCGCCGCGTGTATCCAGGCCGGCGCGTAGCTGGTCAAGCTACAGTATTACGAGGATAGTGTGATGCATGTGAGCATGCCGTTGCCTACTACATACAGCCATGCCCGTCATGCGCTCATCGTACCTGTTCCGGCTGGCTAATGTACAGCCAGCGATCGGCGTGCTGCGTTGTCCACATGTGCGTCCAGAGCGTCTTTAAATAGTTGGAGCTCGTCTCGAGCAGGTGGCGCTCGTCTTCCATGGGCGGCTGGATGTACAGCCGCTCGCCCGTGTTGGCGGCCGGATGGCCCGCCGTGCTATTGATGAACCAGTAGCGACGATACCAGCGGTCGTAGCCGAGTGGCGTGGCCCGCACGGCCAAACAGCGGCTGATCTCACGATCAAGCTTGTCTCGCTTTATAAATCATATCATTTTATCATTAGTTAGATAGTGAGCAAGTGTACGGATGCATATATATATATATATATATATGTGTGTGTGTGTGTGGCCTACCTTGCGATGGAGTGCACGCTCCTCCTCGTCCAGCTTACGGCGTAGTCGCTGCTCCTCGCGCGCCTTGTCGTACTCGCGCTGACGCTGTGCCTCCTTGATCTCGCGCTCTAGATTCTTCACCCGTAGCCTCGCTTGTCGTGCCGTTAATCCGCTGGACCTGTGCAAAGCATGGCCATTCAGCATAGGCGCCGCCGTCCACTGTGCTTCCACCTACGCATCGTCGCTCTCATGAGCCGTATCGTGGGCGGCCGACAGAGGCGTGCCTTCCCGGTCACCGTTGGCCGAGGCCGCGTCGCTATCCGTGCCCGCCTGCTGCTGATTCACCTCGAGTCGCTGGGCCAGACTATGCATTGGTATGGGCGTTAGCCACGCATCAATGCACGGCCCATTGTCCACCTACATTCGCTTCAGCTCGCGACTAACATCCACGCGCTCCTTGCGCAGCTCGGCCAGCTTGTCCGCGGCCGTATCCATGCCATTCCTACGCCGCACTCGTCATTCAGCCATTCCACAGGCGGTGATGCATGCAGCATGCTACCCACCGTACGACCGTGCCATCCACGATCAAATCCGCCAGCCACCGGTAGATGGCCAGCTTCTGCTCCGGCTTCAGCGTCACGTAGCTTTCGACCAAATCTTCACAGTACGCGCCCTTCTTTGTCAGATGCTTCGCAATGGCCGTGTAGCCCGGCAGTGTCTCCTCGTTGGCCAGCTAGATCGTCAGCCATCGTCAGCCATCATTCTCCATCCATGTTGGTCGCCTTCCTTACCTCATGCATACAGCCCAGTAGCCGTGCCTCCCAGTCGTTCTCATCATCGGCCGAGTGCCACCACTGGAGCGATTTCTTATGCATGATAACATTGTCCAGCGGATCCTCGTCATTATCATCCGACGATGCATCAATGCACATGTACTCTCTATCGTCGAATGGCCGCTTCTTCTTGCGCGCGGCTCCTTGGACTTTGCCATTGGACTTGCTCGTAGATACATTCGATGTCTCCTCTTCCTCCTCTTCCTCCTCTTCCTCTTCTTCTCCTCCAGACTTGGAGGCATTCGACTCGGCCGAATCTGAATCTTCTTCCGCGTCCGAGTCGCCCAGCTGCGATTTGAGCTTGTCGCGATCCTCGGCCGCACAGTGCAGCATGGCCGCGTGCGTGACGGCCGTCATATGGCACGACGGATAGGCCACATTATGCAGGATCGATAGGCGGAAGTCGTGGAGGGAGAATGGCGTCAACTTTAACGGCACACTACACGGCCATGAGTATGACGACGACGACGACGACGACGCAGCTGGCTGATTATTGCTGCTATTGCTGCTATTGTTGCTCACCTGAAGGTGGAGAGAAAGCCCCAGACCTCAAAGAGATCGTTGAACCACGTCGTCTCCACGTTGATCGTCAGCTCCGATGTGGGCTGCGCGCTGCCAACTAGGAGTAGATCTTCAATTGGATACTTCACTTTCTCCTCCTCGTGGGCTTGTTCTCGCATGAGCATACAGGCCTGCCACGACGCCACACGGCCTCGCCTTACCTTTCATGCGCTTATCGGCCACATCGTGCGGCTCGTCGCCCGCGCGCTTCTCGGGAACAAGCCGATGATCCATGCGTTCCTCGGGCGTCTGCAACGCCGGTGGCAGCTGCACATCATGGGTAAGCCACGCGTGCCAATGTGCCGCTGCCTGCTGCACGCGCGTGGGATACTTGCCCGCTTCTTGGTGCGCTTCTTGGATGCCTCCTCGCGCTGCAGCGCCAGCTCTTTGGGCAGTTGCGACGGGATATTGTAGACGTGGGCGATCTCCGGCTACGAAACGACCACAACGAGCATTGGTACGGTGCTTATCGGCAATGCCGCCTTCATCGCCTACCTTCACAATCCATGGCGCGTTGACGTAGTTCTCCTTGAGGGCGGCCTCTCGAATAAACTGCCGAAGCAGCTGTTTAGTGAATGCCTGGCGACTACGACTGCCGTACATATCATTGTCGTTGTAAGCAGCTGCGTCTGTTGGTGCAGCAACCAGCTGTGTGCGCCTTGCTTACCTAAGGAAGCCTCCCTCGACCACCATCTCGGCGGGCTGCTGGTTGAACACGTCCATCATGCGCACGCGATACTCGACCTCGGACGCATCCGCCATGTCCAGCTCGTCGGGCGGCGGCGATGGCATGGGCACGTCGTTCAGAATGTGCTGCAGACTGGTGCGCGGCCGACGCGGCAGCACCTGTGTGACGCGCACCGCGTAGGGCAGGCCATCGTCGCCCTGGTAGTTCAGCGGCTCGTCGACAAAGAAGCGATGCTGCAGCTTGCTGAACGCCTCGTCCACAAGCGCATCGATGCGCGCCGTCTGGAACTGCACCATCTTGAGCACGGCGCGGCGCAGGCCATGCGACGGCAGACGCTCCTCGATCTCCTGCCGCGACCGCTGCTCCGAGGCCAGCGCCTCCTCGTACGTGAGGTTCTGCCGGCCGGTGTGCTCGCACTGCCAGACCGGCTTGCGATAGAACTGGTAACGAGCGAGATACTCGCTGCACACGCCATGCTTAGCATGGCCATATCGACATGCCACCCACCTTCCCCTCCCCCCTCCCCTTCACTTACTCATAGGAGCGAAACACCTCGCCGGTAAAGCGAATCATCCAGCACGGTTGGTCCGACTCTTCTTGCTCGTAGTTGGGCAGTGACACCAATGTCACTCGCTTGCGCCGGAATAGCGGCATAGCTTATGGCCAGCACTCGTTCACCGCCGTGTCGTGTCGATAGCGGCCGGGACAGGTAGGTTGTTGTTGTTGTTGTTGTTGTTGCTGGTTGGCGTCGTAATCAACGAAGATTGAACGTTCTGATCGGCAGCGATAAGCACCAATCTCACGCGTCCGTCCGTCTGTCCGTGCCAATAGCGTGGTTTGCTCTCTTCTTCTTCTTCTTCTTCTACTACTACTACTACTATTTATCCGACACCAGTGGCCGCAGGTTAGGTTCGCGTCGAGGCAGCTGTTCAGGCCGTGTATGTATATGTGTGCTTGCACTGGTATATGCGGGAAGCAATAGAACAAATGAAAGAGTGCCGATTACTACCAAAGCGAAAAGGATAGGAAAAAGGAAAGGGGGAAGCTAAGGTAGGCAGCGGGAAGTTGCCGTGTTGCGGTGCAGCAGCAGCAGCAGCAGCAGCAGCCCTGAAGAAGACGGGCTCCGAGCATCATCATTGGTGTTCACAGCCATGCCACAAATGGTACATCCATCCTGCTCGATGTCGGTCGGTAACACCTGCTGCTGCTGCTGCTGCTGCTGCTGCTGCAGTTGCTGCATGTGTCTATTTGTAGCATGCCGCTGAGCATCGCTCGCGTGCACATACGCGCATGCTCTCCTCGCTCTCCTCCCCTCTTGGCCATCGTCCTTCCCCATCATCGTCCATGACCTTGCGCTACCATGACCGGAATACTGGGAGATCCAGTGGCGGCGATAAGTCGCGGCGCGTCTGGCATAGGCGCGATGCTGGCTAATGTGTTTGGCAGATGGCCAATGCGGCCATAGTAGGCATTTATTATGATATGCTACCGCCATGTTGGATGTCGTATGATGAAGATGGCAAAACTGGATCGAGGAGCGTTAGCGTGAATAGAATGTGGCGGAGTACGGTGACACTGTGAAATGGTAGGGGCGCGTCTGATTGGCCGGCATAGGTCACTCGGCATGCGAAGGGGGAGGAGGAGAAAGGTCCGCGCACCATTTGATGGCCGCCGTTTCGTGCGAGGAAGGATGATGTCGAGCCGGCATGCTATGTCCGCATCGTAGCGGCAGCCCTCCCCGCCAACCACCCACTTGTTGGTACTCGATCGATAGCCGGCGAGAAGCTCTATCCGTGCATGGCATCTGCCGGCATGCACAGACGAGTGGTGGCTCAGTAGGGGAGAGTGAAATAAACATAGCTGCTCGCATCAGCATCAATGACCATGCGCCGTCTCGGAGGCCGTGGTGCTCCAGCTTCTTTACAATACTGCCATACTTATTGCACCACGCAATACAGCCAACGCACCAGCAACCAGCAACGGGCATCCGAGTGGCCGGAATGACGTGGCGCGGTGGGTGCTGCATTCGCAATGGCGATGATAATCCATGGCCGGCTGCAGCGTGGTCTGCTCAAGTGGAGTGTCTATTGCAGCAGTTTATTTCTAGTAGTACATCAAGCAATAAAGACGATGCAGCCTGGCACGCAGTCCGCTATCGAGCATGGAATGACCATGCTCTAGTTGCTTCTTGTGGTGCCACGCGCATACCCATCCGTCGCATCCGCATCGTCGTCCTCGTTCACCAGCGAAGACGCCGACAGGTACGACGACATTATGGGGACGTCTTTGCTCATTGCCGCGGTCTCCCCCGCACGATGCTCGCTCGTGCTGCAGTGCCGCGCGGGCCCGACCAGCTCGTCGTGGTCGTTGCCGGAGTGGCGAACACGTCGCAGCCATTGGCCGAGGATGGAGGGAAGGGGCTGCCTGTCCTGGGCCCAGCTGCCTCCTTGCACCACGAGCGGCCCGAGCACCCATAGGATGGCAAAGTTAGCGAGTATTCCGGCCATGTCTCTGATCAGCTGCATGATGAACTGCTCGTAGACACTGAGTGCAGTCGTGCCGCGGGCGCTTATGATGTTGCTGGCCGAGTGGAAGGCAAAGGCAATGAAGCAGAGAAGCGATGTTTTGCTCAGCTGCATGTGCGCCATCGGCCGTGATGAATTAGCGCGTGCGCACACACACACACATGCCGCATCGGCCCACTTACCACCCTCAGTGCGGTGCGCGTCGATGACTCGATAACGAAGCGGCGCTGGTCAATCTGGAAACGGACAGCTGTGCGTGCAGTTAGCTATGGCTATGCACGGACGGCCGGTGGACTGCCAACGCCGCTGATACTTGCCACAATAGCCGAATATGACCGCGAGTAAGGATTGTATGATTGCACTAAAGTAGAAGCATACTTTGTCTGCCCAGTAGCGGAAAGGGCCGTCGTCGCTGAACCACGATGCGGTATGCACTAGGAGCATGCCCACGGAGCACACGCATCCCACAACCACCACGACCCTTAGCAGCGTCACCGCACGAAGCGCATGCACGGAGGCGAGGAGCGTCGACCTGCCGTTGCGGTTAGCGTCAAGCATCGAGGCGTAGCGGCGCTTCAGCGGAATACTTGCCATAGGTAGAGGAGCAGGAAGAAGCTTATTGTGCAAAGGAGGTAGCCCGCTTGGTTGACTATCGACCGCACGAAGGGCGAGCGATGAATGGATCGTCCCGCGGCAAGCACTATTCATGGAGACATCGTTGCAGGACGGTTAGTCGACATCTGAGCGATTGCGGCAGCAGTGCCTATCTGTTCGCGAGACTAACATGCAACGGATAGTAGCGACAGCACGTAAAGCCCGTTGCGCAGGCATGGCAGGAACTTCCTTGCCCTGAGCAGCAACATGAGGTTGATGGCTCGCTCAGCGAATAGCAGTAGGTTGAGCGCTACGAATGACCAGCGGTAGATCTTCACGTACGTGGTCGAGAACACGCGATGGTTGGGGCCGGTGCCTAGTTCGGACCGTGTTAGGCGGCCGGCCATCCGTGTAGACACCGGATGCGCCTCTGCACTCACCCTGCTCTATGGTTACGAGCAATGGCTGCCGCATGTTCCTTAGCGGCTCCACCCGCTTGTAATCGGCGGCATCGACCAGGGCGGTCGGGACGGTCTCCTCGGAGAAGACCGCCGTGTGCTCCTGATCATCCTCGGTCGCAATGTAGATAATGCCGCCCATGGGCGGGAATCCACGCTGAGCCAGCGAGCGTCCAAATGCGCTGATTGCCTGTACGGTCTGGCATTCGTGTTAGCAGGATGCACGGTCTGCGGCGCCATCGGCCACGCACCTCCAGGAAGCCCGCACATCGTAGCGCGGCATCTTTGTTGTCGACAGTCGCCAGAATCGTGCGCGAGTATTGCGCGGTGAGGCTGTAGCTATCGGCCCAGGCAAGCGTGCTGTTGGAAGCGCCAAATGTACAGGGCGCGTCTCTAGACGGCTCCACGTTGACCAGAACGCCGCTGATCTGGTAGGGAATTGGGTTGTCGAGATACGGCTCGTATGTGCGACTCCTGCGCATCTTGCCATCGAGCGTGTAATACAGCATCGCCTGGCCAAGCCGGATATGGATGATGAGATGCGCCAATGCTGTGAGATAGAGTAGCAATGACGCCCGCGCCATTGGATAGAGACTTGAAGCGATATTAGTGACTGAGCGGGAGGAGGAGGAGAGCAGGTAAGCTTAGGACGGAGGGCAGAGTGGAGCGGAGGAAATGGAGAGCGCCGCTCCTGGTTATCCATGCAAGCCGGTAATGACCTACGGCAAACTCGCCTAATGAAACGTCGCTCCTGGCGTTCATGCTCGCATTGGCACGCCTCGACCGACGAAAACAGGTTTACTCAGCATGCGTGGTTTGCATGCTTGCTCCTCTGCGTGTGTGTGTGCGTGCGCTAGTGGCTGGCGCATGGTTGATGTTGTGCAGTAAAAATAACCATCGATACAATCAAGCAAGCAGCGTGCACGAAGTGTAGCGCATGCGTAGCATAAACATACCGCAGCAGTGCAGTATGAGCAAATAGCTGCATGGCTAGCTTATTGTTCCTGGTCTAGTAGAAGCGCATGTCTGCAGATGTACGTCGTCAATGCAGACGAGTCATGTCTCCATCCATCTATCTATTCATTCGTCTAACACGATCCAAGAGCAAGACACTGGCACTAATGTCGTCGTTGCGTAGCCACCACTTCATTGCATTAGAGGATCGTGTCACAGACGGATGATACCATGAGGCAGCATTCCTCGTGCCATAAAACCAATTAGAGACATTGGGCGACGTGGCACATCGTCGTAACCGCATCCATACGTCGTCGTCATCACCCTCATCATCGGCATCATGCCTGCCGCTTCTCGATCGGGCCTGCTCGCCCTTCGCCACTCGTTCACCTCGCTCCACCCCTCTTGCTTGCTTCCACGAGGCTATCTTCGATCCGTTAGCACGACACCGCGCGCCACCATGGACGTTCAATACAACGGCAACACCGCTTTTCTGGCGAAGCCATCCGACGCATCGGCTGCCCCGCCCACGCACGGCGTCGTCGTCGTCCAGGAATGGTGGGGCATCAACGACGCCATGAAGTCGATGGCGCGACGCTTTGCCGACGCCGGCCTGCTTGCCCTGCTGCCCGATCTCTACCATGGCCGCGTGGCCGCCACATCGGACGAGGCCCAGCACCTTATGACGGGACTCGACTGGCCCGCCGCCGTCAAGGAGATCCACGCCGCGGCCACCTACTTGCGCAGCCAGGGATGCGAGAAGGTTGTCGTCACCGGCTTCTGCATGGGCGGCGCGCTCACCGCCGCCTCTGCCGTGCTCAATGCCGACGTGTTCACCGCCGCCGCGCCCTTCTACGGCATTCCTCCGGCGACGCTGTGCAACCTGGAGGAAACGAAGATTCCCGTCCAGGCGCATTTTGGCAAGCTCGACAACCACAAAGGCTTCTCTGATCCAGCAACCGTCCGCGAGTACGAGGAGAAGCTCAAGAAGAGCGGCGTCAAGTAAGTGCACAGCGACATACCGCGGATGCCACTGCTCACAATCCACGCCTTTATTGGACACTAGATACGAGCTGCACTGGTACGATGCCGATCATGCCTTCATGAACGAGACACGTCCCGAGGTGTATGAGCCGGCGTCCGCGAAGATCGCCTTCGAGCGCGTTGTCTCCTTTGTCAAGGCGCAGTAATAAACATGCTCGTTTGATGTGCCCATCTGCTGTGTCCGCCTTTTTCTACCTCAGCTTTACCTCGTCTTTCTTTCTTTCTTTTTGCTTAGTCCAGCGACAATGTCTGTGGCAGAACTGACCGACTGCATTGCGAATCTAAGTCTCGACAACCAGCTGAAGGACGTCGATCCCGAGACACGGCAAGCCATTATGGCGGCATTGGAGGCCGACAAGGACTGGCAGTTGTCGCAAGACTTTGCGGAAAAGTGGCACGAGGAGGATATAAAGGAGAAGCTGTCGTCGTCGTCGTCCGCCTCGCCGAAGCCTAGCAGTACGCATCCACTACACGTTGTGCAGCTGCCGCCGGATAACAATTTAGATGGCGTAGACGATGTCACGACGAAGCTAATACTCGACGAGCTGGCGAAGGAACGTGAATGGCAGCAAGCACAGGTGCTGGCGGAGGAGTGGCACGCCCAGGATGCTGCCGGCAAGGGGAGCTGTCCAAAGGGTCCGCCCTCCAAACAGCCCGGCGCGAATGCTACTGCCAACTCGCCGAAGGGACAGAAGGGTGCAGGTGCGCGGGCTGTCTCCGCCAACAAGGAACAGGTAAGGATGTGCACTGGCGCCGCCATAGGGACGCGGTGGCTGACCGCACGCTATCCAGGATAGCACGCCGGGCAAGCAGAACGAGCGCGACAAGTGGGAATGCAGCATATGCTTCGAGCCGTTTATTGCGCAGCCCAACCTCGAGCGCTACAAGGATGTCCAGCTGTTCGGCCGGCCATTGGCGTGCGGCCACACATTCTGCAATGGCTGCCTGGGCAAGGCCGTTTGGAGCAAGGTGATCGAGAAGGAGCAGTGCTTCCCCGTCAGATGCCCGCAGCCAAAGTGTCCGCAGGAGATTAGCGACGACGTGGCCGAGCGCACGCTGAAGCATGACGAGTTCAAGCAGTGGTGCTTCAAGCGTGCCATCCATGCGGTGGCGTACAAGGTAGTGCCGGCCTGCATGCATGACCCGCCATCTAACATCGGTGGCGCTCCTCCTCCACTGCTGCTAGATCTACTGCCCGGTGCGACACTGCAGCCAGGTGGTTGAGATGGACGAGCGCCTGCTACGCGGCAAGGCGGACGCCGAATGCCCCTATTGCCACACGATCATCTGTGTCCGTTGCAGGGTGCCATACCATCACGGTAAGCGCAGATGGCAGCCGAGACATGGCCGCTCAGCGAACGCGTGCTTGAACGGCAACAATGGCAGGCTTTACGTGTCGCGACTATCAGAAGCTGCCGGAATCGGAGCGGTCGCCGGAGGATCTGCAGACGCTGCGGCTGGCCAGCGCCCAGCGATGGATCCGATGTCCCGATTGCCGCGCGTTCGTGGAGCGCACGATGGGCTGCCCGCACATGCACTGCCGCTGTGGCTCTCACTTGTAAGTCGGGCGATGCTTCTCCTGGGCGGCAATGGCTAATGGGACAATGCTTTTGCACGGCAGCTGCTATCATTGCGGCGGTCCATGGAACGAGAAGGACTACCACTGCGCCAACCGATGTAAACCAAACTAGTAAACACACCACGGCATTGCCGCTTCCATTTATCTGTATATATATATATGTGTGTGTGTGTGGCTAGTCCATGTAGACGGCCCTATTGCTGCTCCATCTCATTATTCTATACGTAAAGATAGCAAAACGTGCAGTCAATCCCTTTGCAGTAGACGGGCATTCCCGCTTTGTTCATACGCGAAATGAGTGATGCATGGCAATGTCTGGCAAAAAAGTCTTGGCAAGCACGCCGTCCTTCTCTGTCACACACACACTCCCTCTCTTGGCCATTACAAAAGAAGCGCTCGCACT
>KZ989286.1:0-12935 GCA_003614755.1 Syncephalis pseudoplumigaleata | reverse complement strand
GTGGCAATCGCGATGACGATGCCTACGTGCCAAGCGACAACGACAACGACAATGAGGATGGTGATGGTGATGATGGTGGTGATTATGGCAAGGATGGAGGGCAGCGTGGTCGTGCCAATCGTCGTCAACAGCGCGATGATCGCGATGAGGAAGTGCGCACGCCTGCCGGCGGCGGCAAGGGACCACGTCGCAACGACAACAGCGACTATCACGGCGGCAGCGGCGGCGGCGGCAACGATGGCTATCGCCAGGAGAACACGACTGGACGGCGTCGCTGCAACCGTAAGGAGGTGATCATTACGGAGGAGGCGCGGGCGGTGGCGCGCAAGGTATTCGCCCGGCCAAGCTCATCGGATGGCTACACCTGCTCTGCGCACTTCTTCCCCTCCGACGATGGCTATGTTGTAAGCTGTCTTTATTGTTGTTGTCATAGGCATGTCATTGATGATGGATGATGCTAGGCATTCCTGGCCACCTTGCAAGCAACCAAGCAGACCATGGACATTTGCATATTCACGCTTACGGACGATGTCGTCGTGAACACCATTCTGGAGGCAAAGTCGCGTGGCGTGAAGGTAGGCGCCGTCGTAGTAGCGAGTGTGCATGTTTGCTTGTATGGCCATCGGGCACCAACCATCATCTCCATTGTCATTGCTCTGCCGCGTGCACTCCTCCTAGATCCGCCTCATAAGCGATGACACGCAGTCCAAGTGTCTAGGCGCCGATCCCTACCGTCTACGCGATGACCATGGCATCCCGGTGGTGACCGATCATAATGTGGCGCACATGCATAACAAGTTCGCCGTTCTCGATGGCCATGTGTTGATTACCGGCTCGTACAACTGGACCAAGGCCGCCCACTTCAACAACAACGAGAACATGATCATACTGAACCACGCGCCCACCATCAAAGCGTACGAGCAGGAGTTTGAGCGGCTGTGGCATCAGTTCAACGACGAGGAGCGTCGTGGTGTGCGTGCCTCGCAGTAAATAACGACGATAGTAATCATAATAATAAATGAGGCACATGGATGGATGGCACAAGCGTGCTCTTTCCACCTTCACTCTAGCTCGTTAGTGCGTGTCGTTCTTTGCCCGTTCATAGTAGCTATACACGACGATGGGGCGCAATCGTAACTACAATCCCGTAGAGGCGCATCGTACGTCGTGATTAGCTGTGCTATCTCGCCTTGCTTATGTGGTATGGCTATTTATGTGCTTTGATTCTAGGCAAGGCGATGCATAAGCGAGAGGTGAAGAAGGTAAGCGGACGGCTGGCAGGCTGGCAGGTAGGCACGCCGGGCGGCCCTTGCTGAACGCGTGCTCGGCAGCACAAAGAGGAGCGGCGGAAGCAGCGCGAGTCGAAGCTGGCGACGGCCAATCTCACCGAGCTGCGGGAACAAGTGGAGCAGTACACGGTGCTAGGTGAGCGGCTGCTGTTGGTGTGGAGTGCAGGACGACAGGCGTTGCTTACCGTGCGGCTATGTACAGAGGCCAACGACCGGCTGGATGCGGCGTCGCGCAAGAAGTTCGAGCAGGCCAAGTCGCGTTTGCAGAAGGCCACCAAGGTGCAACAGGCAAGTGCCCGTCCAGTGACCAACATGCAAATCATAGGCATGCTAACCCGCTACATGCAGGAGTTGCGACAGAATCGACCGCGGTAAGCTAGGAGAAACACGCGTGGATCCATGCTACGCTTATGCATGCTTACTCGATGATGATGATGATCATGCAATATGACAGCAATGCGAATGCCAGCTACTCGGCATCGGCACCGGTCATTCCCAAAGATCCAACACGGTCGATCTACTACCATCCAACGCTTAACCCTTATGGTGTACCGCCACCTGGACAGCCGTATCGGGAGATTGATGGTGGGTAGCGGGCATGCACGAATGGCGCATGAACAGCACGGATGACCGCATGCACGCAGATGGCGACAAGGATGCCAGGCGAGACGAGGACGAGATGCCGTCGAGTGAGGGAGGCAGTGCCAGTGATACAGGTGGGTGTTTAGGAGGATGGCATAGATGATGCTGGCTGATGGCGTGATGTTGCCAGATAGCCAAGAGGATAGCGAGTCGGATGCGGCATCGGACGATATGCCCGAGTTGCCGCCGGATTCGCCGCCTGAAGCGAACCATACCAGTCGGGAAGATGGCAGCGATGGGGCAGAGGAGGAGGATTTGCCTGATCTGCCGGAAGGCACACCGCCACCACTGCCAGAGGAGGTCGAAGAACGAGCCAACACTAGGCCAGGGCCGCCCATGCACTATCCAATGAGTAAGTGGGCGATTGTACGATTACTGCAGAAGAAAGGCATCGCTGATGCATATGCATGTGTGTAATAGGACCACCCGCATATCCTCCTATGCACTATCCACCACCGCCTCCTCCACCTCCACATATGATGTATGGTAAGTGGCAGCCCATACTGCATAGACCAGACAAGGCTAGCTAATGCACGATAATGAAGGAGGACATCCACCGCCGCCACCGCCTCATATGATGCCTCCACGTCCGCCGCGTATGCCACATGCGCGCACTGGGCCCATGACCATGGATCCGCTTAATCCAGATGAGCCTTACCAGCTGTTTCCCCAGGCACAGCCGCCGCCTCCACCACCGCCACCGCCTCGACCCGCAGCGGCAGCATCTATGACCGCCACCAATGCAACCATCTCGGCCCAGCCGCAACTACGCGATCTGCACAAGGAGCTAACGACACTGGTGCCGACTGCCGTGCGTCGCAAGAGGGAGGGCACGACCGGTGGTGGCGGTGGTGGTGGTGGTGGTCGCCATCCTCGCGAGGAGGACAGCGGTGCAGAGCCGAGTTTGGCGACAAAGCGCATGCGCATCAATACAGCACCCGGCTTGGATCCAGAGCATGAGACGCCTGCTGCTGCTACGGTGGCGACGACTGCTGCTGCTGCTGCTCGACCTGCAGCACAGCCATCCTCGACGCGGTTGCAGGATGAATATAGCAATTTCATGAAGGAGATGGAGGGATTGCTGTAGTAGGGCAGATCAATGGATCAATAAAAGCAATGTAACATATAGGCTCATGATTCACTGTATTGAGCAAGGATGCAGTTGCACCATAAGGGAAGCGATACATATATGCTGAAGATCCCGATGATGCTATTATTATTTAGATGGACAAGGAGCAAGTATAATAATCGTGCTTGTTTATTCATGGTGTATATGGTCAAAGATGGTTGAGAATAGCAATGGCAGTGGAATGTGGTGGATGATGATGATCCTCTTTAGGCAACACGCCTTTATTCCAATTTAGTCGGATCCACAACCTACCACTTCCATTGACTTCATTCCGTTTTCCTCGTACTTCCATGCCGCAACACCGCCACTATCGACATTCCAGCCTTTCCTTGCGCACAAGCAGTTATCCCGACTATTGCTTCTCTGCCGAATCCACAACCAATCGTGTCTAGTTGTCCGTGTACAAGCCAGCTGCCAGCTAGAGCGCGATGCGGCCAGCACGTATGGCTGAATCCCGCTATTCAACGGCCTCATTCCGCCAAGCACTACGCTATGTGGTCGTGCTCAGCTTGATGCTGTGCGTGGCCCTCTATGGACCGGCAGGCCATGTGTTTGCTTCTCAGGCAAGTGCCGCACCATACAACTAGTGCTGCTGCTGCTGCTCATACGACGCACTGTTCACCAGGAGGTGGCGAGCTATGACGAACCTGCTGGACAGGAGGCAGCTCAGGCGTCGCCAGTCGCGGTGATAGCCAAGCTGGAGGACGCCGCGGGGAGCAGCAAGGCCATCGCGGCGAATAAGCGGCGTCTGCAGCCACGTGCCGCGATACCGCTTCACGAAGTCAACATGCTCCTGGTGGTTACGGTGGACGGCACGGTGAACGCGGTGCACAAGACGACGGGCGAGATACTTTGGCGCCAAGCGCATCTGGGTGGCAGTCTCGTGTCGACGCGGCTGTTGCAAGAGTCGGAGAAGGAGGAAGAGGAGAGGCAGTGTAAGTGCTGGCATTGCTTATACGCTGATGCTCGCCGACTTACGGGCATGCGATGATGGTAGATATCGAGGACATCCTGGGCGATAAGCTGGCATCAAGCGGCAATACCTCGCATGACAGTAGCAAGAAGAACAAGAATAGCAAGAAGAAGAAGAAGACATCGGCGACAAGCGGTATTGCTTTGAAGGGATCTGCATCGGATACGACGCCGTCGAGCATCCAGGCGAAGGAGAAGCGCAAAAAGGACGCGAGCAGCAATGTTCTCTACTTTCCGGAGCCGGCAGGTGATGGCGCACTCTATGTTTATGCCGCGGGCCGAGGTCTACAGGTAGGGTGGTGCGCGTAGAATGCATGGCAGCAGCCAACCACGCATCGATGTCGCAGAAATTGCCCTACTCCATTCGATACCTGGTTTCGTCGCCGCCATTTGGCGCGCTGGATGGCGCGGCCTATGTCGCCTCCCAGCAGTCGACGCTCTTTGCGATCGATCCGCACACGGGCAGCCTCCTGAAGCGATACAACATTGGCGGGCAGGACATTAGACCGGACAATCCGTCCCTGCCATCGGACGCCATCCTACTGGGACGACAAGGTGAGAGCAAGCTTGTGTGCGCATGTGTGTGTGCGACAATGCTTGCTAACCACACCGCTGCAGACTATGTTCTGACGATATTCGATACGCATCAGAGCGCGGTCAAGTGAGTGGTGCTATATCCGAGGAATGGCAGACGTATCATTGCTAATGAAGAATGGCTGCCATGATGCTACCAGATGGAATATAAGCTACGGCGAATTCACCTATACAAAGCCAGACGCGACCATCACGGTACCGCGCGAGAACACCGTCCGTGACCTTAGCATCGAGGCCGACGGGCATGCCGATGTCATGACGCAGCACGATAATGGTAAGCTATTTGGGGATGTGCCGTGGTAGTGCACTAGTTTATTCGATTGCGCCACATCATCAGGGCATCAGCTGTGGCAGATTCGGTTCGACTCGCCGGTGGTGGGCGTGTACGAGGCCATGCGTACCGGCGAGCTGCAAGGGCGGATGATACTGGTGAAGCAGGACCTGTCGGCGGACCATCGACATCGCCACCACACCAGCAAGAAGACCAACTGGATAAGCCGGCTGGCCCAGATGACCAGCAGCAAGGGCCGGTCCCGGACGGACGCCGCTACTTCGGCGCAGATCCGCCTCCACCAGGGACATCTCTTTGCCATGTCGACCGATCATTTCCCGCGGCCGTCCCTGCCCCTGCAGGTCGAGCTGCCCTTCTGCCTGGGCGCGGACGACGAGGTGATGGATGTGCGATGCTTGCTGGGACATTACAAGGTTATCTCGCCGCACGACCAGCCGCTGGTGCCGAGTGCGGTGAATGGCCAGCACCTGTACGAGGAGCTGCCCTCGACGAGGTCGGGGCTCGCCATGATTAGCGGCGAGCACTGGTCCGCCGCTGTCAGCTGGTGGCAGCAGCTATGGCGGGCATCCGTCGATGCATGGCACGCGTGGCTGTTGATGGCCAGTGGCGTTGTCTTTATTTTATCAACTCTCTGCTACTATTACTATTACTATTGTCCTCGACAAGGACAGCTGTGGATTTACCTGGTAGGCCGGTGGCGATCGAGTTCAGCGGCGGCAGAGTCGGCGGAGGGCGATAAGACGCCAAAGGGAAAGGTGCCGCGTCGTCGCAGAAGAAAGCAGGCAGCGGACGAGGCAGATGGACAAGCGGCAACGGCAATGGCAGAAGAAAAGAAGCAGAAGCAGAAGCAGAAGCAGAGCAAGTCGAGCAAGACCGAGAAGGACAAGGAGGAAGCTGTGCCGGCCATGCCATCAAGCGACGAAGCAGCGCCCGCCGTCGATGCGGCCACCAAGGCAATCCAGGATGACAAGGGCAATATTATCATCAACTCGTTGACCGTCAGCAACGACGTGCTCGGCTACGGCAGTCATGGCACGGTCGTGTTCAAGGGAGATTTCGACGGCAAGAAGGTGGCCGTGAAGCGACAGCTGCTCGACTTTTACGATATGGCCGATCGCGAAGTGGCGATACTGCAGGATAGCGACGACCATCCCAACGTCATTCGCTACTATTGCCGGGTAAGCATCGGAGACGAGCAGCGCCGCCATTACTATGCATGCTCATGCTCATGCTCATGATGATGATGAACAAAGGAGCGCTGCGATCGCTTCCTTTACATTGCCCTCGAGCTGTGCCAGATGACGCTGCACGATGCCATCATGCAGGCGCACCATGGCCAACCAGGCTTGCTGGCCGGTCTGTCCCAGGCGCAGCTACTCTACCAGATCGCCTCGGGCCTGCACCATTTGCACTCGCTCAATCTCGTGCACCGCGACCTTAAGCCGCACAACATCCTCGTGATGAGCAAGGCGCAGACACGCGCCACCAGCGGGGCGGGCCCAGCCACGACGGCCACGGAGGTGCGGGTGCTTATCTCGGATTTCGGCCTGTGCAAGCGGCTCGACGTCGACCAGAGCTCGTTTGGCGACTCGACCCTGTGCCAGGGCAGTGGCACGGTGGGATGGCGTGCGCAGGAGCTGCTACGTGCCACCGACCACGAACTGCGCGTTGGCAGTAATGAGTCGTCGTCGTCCTCTGATGGTCGTGCGGCAGGTGGCATCGCTGCAGTGCCCGCTAGTCCCTCGTCAAACGATCCGACGGGCATGCTGGCCTCGAAGCCGCGCGTCACCCGGGCGATCGATGTGTTTGCCGCGGGATGCGTCTTCTACCATGTGCTGACCGGCGGCCATCATCCATTCGGCGACCGCTATGAGCGCGAGTCGAACATACTCGAGGACAAGTACGACCTGTCGAAGCTCAGCATGGATCGTGTGGCGGAGGCCGAGGCGCGCGACCTGATTTCCGCCATGATCCAGTATCATCCGGAGCATCGGTAGGTCGCATCTATCACCTATGACAATGGCAGCGCGATCACTGACTGCGCCGCACGATGCTGCGAAGGCCCACGATGGGCCAGGTGCTGCTGCATCCGTTCTTTTGGTCGGCCGAGAAACGGCTGGCCTTCCTGCAGGATGCGTCGGACCGGCTCGAGGCGGAGCCGCGCGATGTTGCGACATCGCCACTGCTTAGGAAGCTTGAGGCGAACTCCATCAGCATTGTCGGGCTCGATTGGAGCAAGCGACTGGACAGATCGATGCTTGGCCAGCTCGGCAAGTTCCGTCGCTATGACGTGCGCAGTGTGCGCGACCTACTGCGGGCCATTCGCAATAAGGTATGCCACCGGCAGCCCATGTAGATGGTGATGATGCTGATGACCATGATGCTCGCGTAGAAACATCACTATCAAGACTTGCCCGAGGCGGAGCGTAGGCTGCTCGGCTCCATACCGGATGGATTTCTCGCGTATTATTCGACGCGCTTTCCTGTCCTACTGCTCTACGTGTATCATATACTGCTGCAGGATCCGACGACACTCGCGGATCCCATCTTCCAGTCGTACTTTAGCGGATCGCCCACAAAGCACACGTATCCGTCGCTTGCGCATTAGCGGCGACGGCAAGGGCGGAAGATGTGCGCGCCAATGGGGAGGCAAGCGAGTATTTATTGCTATTACTATTGATCCATGTTGCAAGTGAAGTAAATAGAGGAGCACTCTTTATTTTTTTTCTTCTTTTTTCCTGCATTCCACATCTCAGTGTCGTCCACGTAGACTCTTCTTAATCAGTTCCTACTATTTATTCGATATGAACAAGAGTAACAACAAGAAGAAGCAGGGCAAGGCCAAGCAGATGGCAGCAGCAGCAGGTGGTGGTGGTGGCGGCAAGGTTAAAGTGCCGGCAGGTTTGCCGTCGAGCAACTGGCTCAAGATGCAGGCGGTGCGTTTGCGCTTGATTGCATGCGAGGCGGTGCAACTAAGCATAAGCAACATTGATAGGCGCTTGCGATGAAGCAGAAGAAGAGCGAGACGACCAGCGACAAGGCAAAGACGAGCAATACGACAGCCACCGTCGTGGCGGCGATTGTCAAGCAAAAGACAACGAAGCGCCGTCGTCAGGTGGAGGAGAAGGAGACGGTGGCGACCATTACTACCACTACCAGCCCGAGCAGCAATAGCCATGGCAAACGGAAGGCCGCAGCAGCATCTGCGATGGATGCACCGCCAGAAAAGAAGCAGGCACTGGATACAAGGTAGATACAGACATGCATCCATGCATGCATGCTATGTTGATTGCTAAGCGATGTTATGCCAGTGCATTATCGGCACTCTCGCTCGTCGACCAGGTAGTCGAGGCCACCGAGGCCAAGCGGATGAAGGCGGGCCCGGTCGATGCGAGCACGCTATGGTTCTCGGAGGAGGTGTCGGTGGCCGACTTGAAGAAGGTCTACGGCCATGACCAGGTGCACAGCGGCACGGTGAGCGACGAGAAGCGCCAGCGTCGACGGGTGGAGCGTGCGGCGGCCCTCGAGGCCAGCGATCCCACCAAGTAAGCAGCGTGCGCGCATGGGATAGAGAAGGGAGGACATCCGCTCATGGAGCATGGGGATGGTGCAGGATTGGCAAGTACCTGGCCATCGACTGCGAGATGGTCGGTGTGGGCCCGGGCGGCGTCGAGTCGGCATTGGCGCGCGTGAGTATAGTCAACTTCTTTGGCCATCCGGTGCTCGACAAGTTCGTCAAGACGAAGGAGCGCGTCACCGACTATAGAACGGAAGTGAGCGGCATTACACCGGCACTCATGAAGAAAGGTAGCGATGGTGCATACGTCGCGTAGGATGATGCCATAATCAGGATGAGTAACACACATGTGCCTATGGACTATTGTTGTTGTTGTTATTGCTAGCGGAAAGCTTCGAATCGGTGCAGGCAGCAGTGGCGGATCTGATGGTTGATCGTATTATCGTGGGACATGCCATACATCATGATCTCAAGGTAAGAGCAGATGGCGATGATGATGACTGATATGATGATGATGACTGATAATGATGATCATGGCAGGCATTGATGCTGAGCCATCCACGCCATCTTATACGCGACACACAGCTCTACAAGCCATTTCGCAAACTGACCGGTGGTCGGACACCGAGCTTGAAGCGATTGGTCGAGTTGGTGCTCAAGAGGCAGATCCAATCGGGCGCCCATTCATCGGTAGGGCGGCTGGGTGCATGATCAGCCATGCTTCATTGTAGTGATGACCATACTGATGATGGTCTATTGGGTAGGTGGAGGATGCAGCTGCAACCATGATGCTCTACCGATCATGCAAGGACGAGTGGGATCGAGAGATCGGTGCACGACTACGACTGGCCGAGCGACGCAAGGAAACAAAGCGCCAGCAGCGACAACAGCGCCAGCGACAGTTGAATGCCCAAATGGACGCCACACTGCAAACATCATCGTCGTCATCATCATTGCCATTGGGTGATCATGCGGGCAGCATGGATGACGAGGCAGATTCATTGGATGAGGAGGAGGACAGCGATGAATAAATACCTGTAAAGTGATAGTTTAATTTGTAGGTGCGCCATATGCCTCGGGCATACGCTCAATGGTGTACTTGTGCTGGGCAATGAACATGATGGGCACGCCGGGGATCTTTCTAATGCGTCGCTTTAGATCACGATCGCATGTGGCGACAATGTAGCATTTGTGCTAGGACGGCGTGGCTTGTTAGACAGGGAGGATGCATGCACTGCATGGCCTCATTGTGCACCTACCTGCATGACCCGCTGGACGATACAGTCATCGGCATAGGTGCCCTTATGCGTGCAGGGCAGGCGTTCAAATCGAGGATCGCGCGCCACACTGATGATGATGATGATGAGCAACTGGTAATATGGCCGCGATGGGAGGCGCACAATGCTTACCGTAGAGCCACGCGATACTTGGAGCCCAGCTTCTCGAGCTCGGCCAGCACACAGTCGGTGATGCAGGGCACGCATTTGGCATAGAGACAGTCCATCATGGCGCGCACCAGCTCGAGCTTGTTCTGGATGCTAAAGTTGATAAAGTTCGTGTCGACAATGACGTGGTAGGGCGGGCCAAGAGCAGTGTTGTACTTGAAGAAGAGCGACGAGGCCATCTGCGGGCTGCATCGATGGGCATATGCTAAGTACATGCATGGATGCTTGGAGGTAGACAAGCTATCACTTACATATTGCGCACGAGCTCCTTCTCTTTATCTTCGCTCGCCTTCTTTTCCTTGGCCTGGTTGGCCTTACTATGCATATATCGTTCGACAGCATAGATTAGTAGATGGTTTGCAGGACGAGCGAGGCGTCATTCATAGGATCGCCGCCGCCTCTGCTACTTACAGCCGGGCATCGTTCGGGCTTAGTAGCCGCTTCACCTGCGCAAACTGACGTGTCTTCTTTGCCTTGCCCTATCAACCAGCAGCGGTATGCTCAGCATAATGCATAGACAAGGCCGCAGTGGGCATCAAGAAGTTTGCCTACCATGATAGTGAGCGTGTGCTTGCAAACAATAAAAAAAAGAAAGAAAAGATGTGGTGGCGGGACGTGCATCACGTGTGTGTGTGTGTGTGTGTGTGTGTGTGTGTGTGTGTGTGGCGGTGGTCATCGGCACTAGGCGATTATGATTTACCGTTCGTGCACGATGCTCGCGCCATTATCACCACACACTATCCGACTGATTCCTTTCCATAACACACCCACGCTTCCAGTTGACCACCACCACCATTACTACTACTACCAGTGGTGCTTGTTTATATTGTTTACTACGTTGCTCTCTGTTGTGTGCTGCAGCAAGAAGCAAGGGAGTGCACGACCATATCCGCGGGGACCATGGCCAATATGTTTGCCGGTGGTGCCGACTGCTCGGGCGGCAGCAATGCCATGACAGGCCTGCTGAAGCAGTATTCGCGCGACCGTTCGCTGCAGCAGGTAAGAGAGTGCTGGCCAGTGCAGTAGCGATAGGCTTGCTAACCGCGCTACTGGAATAGGACGCGGCACAGTTCCACGATAGACCGCAGGGACGCGCGCCAGCATCGGTAGGTGGCCTGCTCGCACGTCATCGATGCGATGCATCGTGCTGACCATGCTCCTGCTCTCGCTATGCATTAGATATTCCGTCAGGGAACACATCCGGGCAATGCGGTAAGTAAGCGAGTGCTGAAGCCATGGCCGCATCGCTGATAAGCACTGCTCGGTGACTGCAGTTGACCGACGAGTTCCTACGCGCATCGGAACATGCCGGGCCATCGAAGCAAGATGCAGCGGCGGTCCCGCATGATGTGTTTGCATTTGGTGCACTGGGCAAGGAGCTCGACTTGATCGAAGGGCCGCCGCCGTCGTTGGAGGCGATGGCACGCGGCAAGGCACCGGCGACGGGGCAGTGGACAGATGACTTTGCACGGCATACGGAGCAGATGGCGGGCATGGACACGGCCGAGTGGCAAGCATTCGACGAGGCATTCGATGCGGCACAAGCACGTAGGTAGAGGGCCGCGTGGCATAGTGCATTGGTGCTAATGGAAGGATGGTTGTGTAGATGGGGCGGCTGGATGGCAGGCCGAGTTTGCGCAGTTTGAAGCGAATCATCCACAGCTGCAGCAGGCATTGCATGATCCAGCATTGCAGGAGCAGTTCGAGAAGGCATTTGACGAGGCAGGACAAGGTGGGCGGCATGTGATAGATACAGATAGTATGAAGGAAGTTCATCATCGTTGCATTTAGATGTTGCATGGGAGAGCGAATTCGTTAAGCAGCAGCA
The DNA here is from genome assembly GCA_003614755.1 of Syncephalis pseudoplumigaleata. Taxonomy (NCBI): domain Eukaryota; kingdom Fungi; phylum Zoopagomycota; class Zoopagomycetes; order Zoopagales; family Piptocephalidaceae; genus Syncephalis; species Syncephalis pseudoplumigaleata. Next base: position 1,227 of record KZ989286.1, on the reverse strand, counting down.
GCCGGCGAACTGGGCCGAAGAGTTCACGCAGAAGGAGCAGGATGGCACTGAGGGCGACAGCCGGGCGGCACTCGCGGCCACCGCCGGACAGGTGGTCGATATTGTGAACGAGTCGAGCAATCCCAAGTTCAAGCAGTCGAACTTTCTCCAGTTCATGCGTCGATTGCGCGATCAAGAGGTGGTCGTCGAGGGCAACAAGGTGGTCGAGCAGCATGCACCCGTCGACCATGCCACAGCAACATCATCCACATGGAGCAGCGAGTTTGCACAGCAACAGCAACAGCAACCACAGTCGACATCGACACGCTGGACGCAAGAGTTCACGGGCGGCAGCGGCGAGCATGGCACGCAGCAAAGCCAAGCATGGGCGGGCGAGTTTGCCGCGACCAGGAATGACACGGCCGAGAACTGGGCCGCCTCGTTCGTGGAGCATCAGCCGGAAGCAACGACCAACACAGCACTGGGCGATCAGTGGGCGCGGGAGTTTGCCGCCATGCATACGGACGGTGCCGCCGTGGCAGAGCCAATTGCCTCGGGGAAGAGTCGACTGGAGGAGTGGACGGAGATGTACCGCAAGAACATTGCCCATCTGACCGACGATGATCCGGCCGAGCGCGAGTGGGATGCACTGGCGAGAGCATGGGAGCAGCAGGCGATGCAGGAGAGGGCGACGGGCAGGCTCGAGGCAGTGGGCCGCGAGTACGATGAGTATCCGTTCCAGGTGGAGAATCCATTCCTACGCGATCCGACCATGCTCACGGCAGCAAGTGCATCTGCGCGCGGTCGATCGCTGCACGAGGAGATACTCGAGCATGAGGCGGTTGTCCAGCTGGATCCCAGCAACGCCGAAGCATGGCGTCGTCTCGGCTTGCTGCAGCAGGAGAATGAGCGTGATAGCGCGGCAATCGCGGCCTTCCGCCAGGCACTACGCGTGGGCACGGCAGGTAGCACGAGCATGGAGCAGGGCGGCGGCGGCAATCAAGTGAGCGTCGCCCTCGCCATTGCCTACGCCAACGAGAACTGCCGTGGCGATGCGTATGCCGAGCTGGAGCGATGGATTATGGAGCATCCGGTGTATGGGCGGGCAGCGGGCAAGACGCCGGCCGAGTGGCTCGCCGCGAATGAGCCCGACCAGCATGCGCGTGTCGAGCAGGCGATGCTGCATGCAGTGCAGATGCATCCCGATACGCTGGATGCCGAGTTGCAAGCGGGCCTCGGCGTGCTGTT
>KZ989285.1:0-12937 GCA_003614755.1 Syncephalis pseudoplumigaleata | reverse complement strand
ATGCTCGCGGCTCTTCTTCGGATCGAGTGCGCTGAAATCGAACTGCGTGCCCGGCTGACCGAATTGGCTACATTGTGCATGCTCAGTCATCCTTGTCATGATGCTGCTCCTGCATCGTCCACTTACTCGCGCTGCTCCATAATCCACGGATACTTCTTCTCGAGCGACTCGGCCTCGCGCTCCGTCTTGTGCCGATCCAACTGGTATCGCTCGAGCTCGTGGTTGAGGCGCTGCATCTCCAGCTGCAACTCGGTCGTCTGGTCGGATTTACGCTTGTGGATCGCCTCAATCTCCTTGATCTCCTCGGCGAAACCACTTTGCAGATCGCGCTCTGTCCTAAGCGTCGCCTTCAGCTCCTCCAGCTCATGCTAACAAGCGTATGCATGGTGAGCATGGTCATCCCGCACTGCCCTATGGATGTGCCACACCTGCATGGCCGTCAATGCCTCCTGCAAGGCGGCCTCCTCCTGCACGCATAGCTCCACCGTGGCCTTGGCCGCTTGCAACTCGGCCGCCGCTGCCTCCACGTCGGATCCCAGTTGTTCTATCATCCATAGCAATGCCTATTATTAGCATGCAGTTATATGCAGGCAGTGCATATCCATACCAAGCTCCAGTTCTAGCGTGTGTATCTCGCGCTGCTGCTGCTTGACCGTCGCATTCGCCTGGGCCATCTGTCGCTTCTCTTGATCGAGTTTGTTCTAATATACACATCATGCACCGTCCAGTACTTGTGAGCATACTGCCCCTACCCTGCACCTCTATGCCCGCCATCGCTTACCGATAGTTCGGTGAGCTTGCCATCTCGGTTCTGCTTGAAATCCTGCATTTCCTTCTCGATATGCTTGCACTGCTGCATCGCCTCTTGTCGGCGACGCTGTGCATCTGCGACAACGGCCTCCTCCTTCGCGAGCTGTTCCTGCGCCTGCTGCAATGCATCGAGTAGCTGCGCCTGCGGGCTGCTCGACAGCTGCTCCTGCGCCAATGCCTGCTGGTGCTGCTTCAGCTCACGCTGATGCGCCAGCTGCTTGTACTTGGACCCGTGCGCTTCCATGCTCGCCAGTTTCTTCTCGATCTGCCCCAGTTCCGCCTGCAGTGCCGCCAGCTGCTGACGCGCCTCGTGCAGTGCCTGTATCTTGACGAGCAGGCCGGCCGACTGCGGCTTCGATCCACCCTGCAGCGTGCCCGCCGGATCGTAGACGTCGCCATCGAGTGTCACGGACTTGAGCCGCACGCGACGATCGAACGTGACCTTCTGCGCCGTCTCTGAATCTACACGCCCGTCGATGTCTTAGCATACATCCACGCCATGCTTCTTCATCATCATTTACCTGCACAGATAAGCGTGCCGCCGAACACGTACTGCATCGCCCTCGTGATCTGCTTCTCGTAGCCGATGAGCGACAGCGCCAGGTTCACCTTGCCCGGTGCCAGCTGCTGCGCCGACTCGACTCGCTATCACCACCATCCTCATCGTTAGCGTTGAAGGGCACGCTATGGATGGCATGCCACACTTACATCGGCGCCCGCCACATACGCCTGCACCTTGTTCAATGGAATGATCGTCACGCGCTTCTGCAGCCTGCCATTCTTTAGCAGCTCCGAGCCGACCGTCTCATTCTCCACGACCACCTAGCATCATGTGCAATGTAAGCACATCATCACCTATGCATACGTACAGCATGCGCTGCCTGCTTACATTGTAGAGACGCCCGCCCGCGCACACTTCGAGGGCCGTGGCCGATGCCGCATGCTCGTCCGACAGCCGGACCAACTCGGCCACAACGCCCTTCACCTTGCTTCGATCGAAATTGGGCGTGGGATCCGTGTAGATGAAGTCGATGGCCGACAGCTGGCTGGCCATTTGGTCGATGCGCTATGATATCGTGGTCATTAGCCAGCATGTCCACTACTGATGCTAATGCCTACCTCCTGCAGCTTCTCGATCGATAGTTGCAGCTGCGATCGTTGCTTTAGCAAGGCGCCTTCCTCGTCGGGATTGTAGGTCAGTGAGCGCAGTTGTTTCTGCAGCATCATCATGGTTAGCACTTTACTGCAATGGATGCACATGGACGCATCATTTGCCTACATCGAGCTTCTCCACTTGTTGGCGCGCCGTTTCGACTTCGGCCATCAGCGATTTGTTCTCCTTCTCCGCTTGCTTGGCCTTTGGACGCAGCTCGGCAATCTCCCGCTCCAGATGTGTCTTGCGGACACGGCTCTGCTCGACCTCGGTGTCGCACTGGACAATCTGCCGCTTGGCCTCTGCAGCAATGGCAGATGCAATGAGCCAATGCACTATCTACACACACACACACACACACACACACACACGTTGTGCGCCTCTCACTTACCCTGCAGCTGCTCCATATAGCCATTCTCGTGGCCCTCCTGCGCCGACAGACCTGTGGCCAGCGTCTGCAGCAGCTCCTCTGCCTTGCGCACCTCGATCGATCGTCGCTCGTGCTCGATACGGATGCTCTCGAACTCCTGCCTCTTCCGCTCGAGGATGGCGCCCTTCGACTTGATGGTCTCCTCGACCTCGCTGGCATTGCGCTGCAGCTGCTCGCACTGGCGCTCCTCCTCCATGACCGTCTTGCGCTTGATGTCGCACTGTGTCTTGGACTTGACGACCTCCATCGACAGCTGCTTGACGCGCTCGTCCATCGCCTGGAGGTTGCTGCCGGCGGCGCCCTCCTGCTGTCGCTGCTTGTTCAGCCGCTTGATCTCCCGTTCGAGATGCTCCGTCTCCGTGGCCAGTCGCTCCATCTCCACGCGAATGTCGCGCACACGGTCCTTCTTCTCCTCGAATGTCCTATCCGACTGGCCCAGTTGTTTCTAGTGTGTGTGTGGGAGATGGCCATTAGCCGTCCACTCCTCATGGCCATGGACGAGAATGATCGCGCGCGCGCGTATGTATGTGTAGCTACCTGGTACTTGGCATACTGGTAGGCGATGTTCAACCGACGCAGACGATCGATCTCGATCTCCGTCTTCTGGAACTCCAGGTAGGCGCGCTTCTCCTCGCGCAACCGATCCAGCTTGGGCGTGATCTCCTCGTTCAGTATCTAGTAGCGACGTATCAGCCGCATGCCTCCTCTTCGCTCCTCTTCCTCGCTCCTCTCTGCCTACCGTCGTGATCTCGGCCACCTTCTTGTCCTTCTTGGCCATCGTGCTGAGCGCCTTCTCCTTGCGCTCCTCGAACATGCGCGTGCCCGATGCTTCCTCGATCATCGAGAGCACCTCCTGCGGCTTCATGTTGAGCACCTTCGTGATGCGGCCCTGCATAATGAGGAAGTGCGGGTTGTTGACGTTCAGCTGCACCGATTGGAAGAGCGTCTCCACCGCGTGCTGCTGGGCGGTATGGCCATTGACGAGGTACTTGGTCTTGCCCGTCAACAGGATCTACATCATCCATGTACATGCGCACATGTATGCTTCGTTATACTGATGCCCTGCACGATGGATCGCCCGCTTACCTGGCGCGTCACCGATATCTGCTGGCAGTTCTCGTAGCCGACGGGGCTCTTTTCGCGGTCGCTATTGTCGAACACAATCGTCACCGACGCCTTCGTCACGCCGGCCTGGCCACGCTTGTACACGAGCTCGACTAGATTGTTCGCGCGCACCTATTACCACCGCATAAGCCTGTGCTCGCGGTGGCCGCCCCTGTCGACGCCGCTATGTCCACGTACCGCGGCCAGATTCTTGATGCCCAGCACGAAGCAGATAGCATCGAGAATGTTCGATTTGCCCGAGCCGTTCAGGCCGGTAATCGCGTTGAACGCCGCGTCCCAGCCGGTGATATGCGTTCGCACGGCGTAGGACTTGAAGCCCTCGATAATCAGCTCCTCGACGCGCATAGTGCGGGTGTGGCAGCGACAGGAAGCGAGAAAGAGTTGGGACGAAGGAGGTGAAGGTGGCGGTGGTGGATAATTGCGAATCAGCACACACACGCGTATATTTTTGTTGGTCAGAAACAATAATTATCCCGAATGGGCATTGTTTATTTACTACTTGGATGGATCATTGAGTGCACACACACACACACACACAGAGCAGATCAGTGTAAGGATAGGGCAAGAAAGTGTATGCTTTATTCAATAAACACATCTTGCAGAGAGTACGGATATGTAGCCTAGAATAGGATCATGGTATTAGCATCGGCTAGAGACACATCCATCGACATGCGTGCATAGCGATATGTATACAATGGCATCGATATCATCAGATAGTAGAAACACGCCGTTCTTCTCACAGAATACATCTTTGCGTACACTTCTCGAAGTGAGCTGGGTAAGGCGAAACAATCATCATATGACAGCATGCACACAGACATACAGAGAGAGAGAGAGAGAGAGACTACATCGATGATACGTACGTACATTGCAGCTTACCGGCACCGCATCAGCCATTCAACTCTTTGTTGATCTATTTGCACATAGTGACATTAGCGACAATCCATAGCATAGAGCGATGGCTGCATCATGGCTATGCTGTTCCGTCAGGCATGGTCAGTTGAGGTTGACGTTAGTCGTTTTCTCATGTAAAACGCCGCCATTAAGCTAACAGGCGACGACGTCTATCGACGAGCTGGGTTTATATCGATCATCATACAAGCCAACGAAACAGCATAGCCACAATAACTATCAGCAATGACACCCACCACTATAAGCAACAATACATGATAGCAAACATCGATCGAACTAGAAGGAGAGGAGAGGAGGAAAAAGAGGAGAAGAGAGAGAAAAAGACGCCATGTCGCGTCGTGATGTGTTGCGGCGAATGAATCGCATTTATAGCAAATCAAGCAATAAACTGCCACACAGACAGTTCCACAACATGGGCGTATCCCTAGGCAGCGATGATTCAGCAACAACAAGCATATAACCATAATGACTCATTGGTAGTTTTTGCTCGATTGGCATGACGGCCATAGGATGACTCGCGAGCGGGACGCTCCTTTTCCTCGGTCTATATCCGCGCCATTATTATCGCTATCATCACTTCTACCGATACTGCATCGAACACCACAGTAGCCAACATGCCACGCATCGCCAAACGCACGCTCGCCCAGTCGACCACCCGTCAGTCGCCCTACTTTGGCCGAGGATCAAGTGAGAGCGCGCCGTCGGATGATGACCATGCCAAGGAATCGACCATTCCCGTCTACTATCCGCGCAGTGCGAAGGAACGGAAGGAATACGTCAATCCATTGACTGGTCGCCGCGTGACGGACTTTCAGTATCGTGTCTATGATCTGTGTGCACAGGTAAGCAATGCCCACGACGACGACGACGACGACGATGACTATGAGGATGCTGCTTGCTAATACGATGCGCGATCATTAGATTCCTGAAGGTAGTGCCCCCCCACTAGCATCGTGCCCATCTATCGATCGATTGCTCATGCATGCACAGGCTACTACGCCACCTACAAGCTGCTATCCGACATGATCAAGGGATCGCCGCGTGCAGGTAGGCATGCACATCATCATCATCATCATCACCATTGAAGGATGGAAGCTCATGGTGTATGGTGCTATCCAGTCGGTCAGGCTCTTCGTTGCAATCCATTCGCGCCACTGCCCGTGCCGTGTAAGTGGTCGATGCTGTCCTGTGGCCCTGTGCCAATAACATTTATGCGGATACGGCCTAGGTCATCGCGTGCTGTCGAGTGATGCGTTCATCGGTGGATTCCGCGGGTAAGCAGCAGCAGCAGCAGCATGCCAACGCCACTTTCTCCTTATGCTTATGCTTATGTGTGTGCACGTGTCGCTATAGTTCCTGGGGACAAGGAAGCAATATATGCGATAAGCAGAGGCTGCTCAAGCAGGAAGGCCTGCTCATCGACGAGAATGCCTATGTGGCCGAGGAGATGCGACAGGCACGCTTGTTTACGGCATTCCAGCCAGTTTAACTAATCCTTTAGTACACACATGCACACACACACACACTCTCTCTCTCTCGCATGCTAGTCTACATGGCGTGGCATCGCCCATCATGCATGGATCTTGCACGCCACAAACTATACGTCGATGAATATCAATAAACAAACAGTATGTCGTTGTACCATGCCTACCTTGAAGTGCGTCGATGGCTGATATGCTTGCACTATCGCACCATCATCATCATCATCATCATCACTGCTTTGCTTCGTGCTGCGTGGCAATAGCGTCGATGCTACTCGATCGATAATTGATGCGCATGGCAGGGATGCATCGATGGGTGCAATATCGACAATGCGCCATGCCGGCTCATTCCTGTAAAACTACGCACGCGACATGATCCGTAAGCATCTCGAGCATGCATCCATGCTGTGACCGCCACCATCACTACCTCGGACGGTTTACCCGGCTCGAGCGTCAATCGACAGGGACGCTTGGTCAGGTCGTGCTCTAGTCGTCGGCATAGGAATCGCCACTGCCATATGTCGCCCTTCGAGGTGGTCAGCAGCCACTACGCGCCATATCCTATGTAAGCATGCGGTGGGCATATCGATGGATCCACGGTCACATACGTGGTGCAACGCTTCGGCCGACACGTTGAGCAACGCCTTGACATGGTCATCGAATCCAATGACACAGTACGTGCGCGCCTTATGCGCAATCGTCATCTAGCCGGAATGCATGTGAGCATAAGCACAGCCCGATGATTGATGCTGCCTGCTTGCCTGCCTACCTTCAGCTTGTAGGTGATTTGTGGTGCACTCTTTAGGTCGAGATGCTTGCTGCAAAAGAAGTTCTCGAGCGAGTAGGCAAGCGTACGACCGACGGATGATGCTGCCGTTGCAGGCTCAGGCTCCGTCTCGTATTCCGCCACATCGAACGATATCGGCCAATGCTCGTTGTCGACCATCGGCACGGCTGCAAAATGGCATCTTTCTTCGGGGCAGCGATACTCGCTAGAAGGAAGGAAGCGTATGAGCTTCCATACGCGGTGGCCAGTGCAATCTCTACTTGCAACATATAGGCGACGCTCGCCTGAATAATAGTACAGCTATCGAGCTGCAGCGCGCCCCTTCCCGCACCGCTCTTGGCCATGACAGCAGTCGTGCTTTCTTACGCGCGCGCGCGTGTGTGTGTGTGTGGCGAATGAACAATAGTAAAAACAAAGAGAATGGCAATGATCGATCTAATCAGCATGCATTTCGTGTACATGATATGAAATGAATGTATGTATGTTTATAGCAACATGCTTATCGAAATGATAAACCACAACAACAACAACAATAATAGCCGGTAGTAGGATGGCGATTATATTAGCGAGTCCCAGTTCTGTGTCGAGGAGGCGGAGAAGCCGGCATTGTTGGCTGTCGTGTTGTTCGCCGACGTGCTGCCAAATGGCGTGGACATCTGGCCTAAAGGCGGTTGCTGCTGCTGCTGCTGCTTCTGCGCCAGCGATGCAAGCGATGGTCCAGTTGCGGGCTCCTTCTTGGGCGCGGCACCAAGCGAATCGAGCGACACGAGTGCCGAGTTGGCCGACCACAGCTCATCCAAGCTCAGGTTGCCGCCTGCCTTCTGCGGTGTCTGCATGACCATCGTATGCATGTCAGGTACAGGCAGGATGATGCAACAATGTCATGCACTTACCGCTTGCTTTGTCGGACCGGTATTGCTGATGCTTAGACTGCCAAAATCACCGAGCAGGGATGGTGCCGATGCTTGTTGGCTGTTGCTGGTTGCCGCCGACATCGTGGCTGCATTGCTCGTGGCAGCAATAGAGGCAAATGGATCAAATGTACCAAAGAGATCGTTGTTGCCACTGCTGCCGCTGCCGCTATTCTCTTTAGCATTGGCCGTGGGCGCTGCTTGGAAATCGGTGAAATCATCTTTGAACATGGCGCGCATTAGAGGAATGCTAAGCATGCATGCCACGCGCTACAACCACCCACCATCGTCTGCACCCGTGCTCGATTGGAAGTTGCCCCACTCATCATCGTCTGCACCATCTTTGCCATTATTGACACTGTTGCTCTTTGCTTGATTGCTCGCAGCTGCGGTCACTGCCGGTTCGGCATCGAAATCCAGCAGCAGATCCACGCCTGCACCATTGCTCGCCGTGCTCGATGCCGTCTTTGCTGCTACCTCCTTCGCTGCAGCCGGCTCCTTCTTTGCCGGTGAACTCTTGACCGCACGTGCTATCGCGGCAGCACCGGCTGCACTGGCACTGCTCGTATCACTCGTATCGCGCGATGCAAAGTACGACTCGCTACTGAAGCCTTCATAGCGCCCGCCTGAACTGCCCATGCCGCTGCCCATGCTGCCGCCGGAGAAGGCCGTCGACGACGACGACGACATGCCGCGGTACTTTGCCGTGTTTGCCTTGGCCTTCGTGCGCTCCTCGCGGATCATATCCTCGTCCATCAGTAACTTGACCAGCTCCTTTGCTCTGTTGCGCACTGCGATCATATGAGCAGAGGGATGGCCACTGGCATGCGCGCACACCTACCATTGATGCCTTGGTCCTTGCCATCGTCGTCGATGTAGTTGAAGCTTCGCATCGACTTGATCAGCGATAGTCGGCCGCGACAGTCGTCGATCACCCGCTCGGCACCATGCTTCACGAGGAACTCCAAGAGGACCAAGCTCTAACAGTAGCAGCATCGTGCCATAGGTTATATCGATCTGCCGACTGCAACATCGAGTAATCCCACTACCTTGTAGATCTGCCGCCACTCATACGGCTCCTTCTCCCGGAAACGGCGATAGATAAACGGCATGATCTCGTTGAACTGCTGGCTACCATCATCGATGCACGTCTTAGCACGTCATCTATCCATGTACAGCTGCTGGCACCTACTAGTTGTATGTGCCCTGGGCGATTTCCTGCATCAACGTGCTCGAGGCGCCCCATGGATCGTTGTTGGTGGCCTTGCGGACCTTGGCCTCCATTTCGGTCAGGTTGAGCACCGCATCCTTGCTGTCGAGGAGCCGCACCGACGCATACGCCATGAGGAAGCGTAGTAGCAGCACGGCCGCACCACCCACACTTACACCTTATTGAACATATCCTTCACTTCCCAGAGCGACATGGTTATGGTGTGGCGGCCGTTGGCAGATGACTTGCTGGTGGATGTGAGCGTGCGTGGCAGATAGCGAGCTGAGATGAGAGGGAAGGGGGAGAATACGCGTCGTCGGTGATATCGCAGGCAATTACAATACATAAATAGACGAACGGTGAGTGGAGAGGGAAGGCAGCAACGCAACTCAGCCGGACATGTGCCGTATGTGCGTAGGATCACACACACACACACACACACATCTACTCAAGCAAGTAAGATGACGTGTTTCTTTCCTGCCAACCAACTTGCCACCTCGCCTATTTGCACGCCATGACGTTCTGGCACGCTGCAGCCACTGCCGCCCAAGCAGACGTCGAACAACTGCGCGGCACACTGGGTGCGACGCGTCATGCCACGCCACTCGAGGTGCAGCGCGTGTGCCAGCTTGATGCTTCGTTGCTGGACGCCGAATTGAATAGCACGCTGTTCGATCACGCACAGCAGGCTGTATCCCTGTTTAAGGTGGCTCGCCGGTCGATAGCATCGTGCGCACATATGCATAGATAGATAGTAACCTACTACGCTATGCTACTATGGCTTGCAGGGCAAGGATCGATACAAGAATGAGATTATGGCCGGACTCGAGGCGATCATTTATGGCTTTGCCCTCTTTGCCTCGACGTCCTCTGCCACGTATGGTGCGCGCCTGCAGAACCTGCAGTATCGCAACGAATACCGCCATCGTAGTGGCAGCCAGCATGCACCGCTGACGAAGCTGCAAGGCGGCCTCTTCTGCGTGGTGCATGTCGGTGGACGCTATGCATGGCGGCGTGCCTCCCACTCTATAGCACAGCTTGGCTGGGCGGATTTGCCCGCGGTAGGTGGCGCAACCATCATGCGTGCGTGCATAGAGCGAAGGCAGTGCTGACGATAGCATATGGGCAGCATGACTGGCGACGCAAGTGCTGGCATGCAATGCAACGTGCCGAGCGTATTGGCCGTCTCTTGTCCCTCGCCAACTTCATCGCCTTCCTCTTCAATGGACGGTAAGTATATGTGTGCGCACGCGCAGCAATCGAACAATGATGTAATGCTGCTTATTTAGCTATCGCACGCCTCTCGAACGCCTACTCGGCATGCGGCTGGTGTATGCAGCCAGGCAGACGAGCCGTGCTGTGAGCTTTGAGTTTCTCAATCGGCAGCTTATATGGCATGCCTTCACGGTAATTAGCACACTGATGGATGGCTATGTGTATGCATGCATGAGCCATAACTATGTCTGCTTTGTGTAGGAATTCCTGCTGTTCTTGATGCCGCTGATTAACCTCGAGCGTCTGGGCAACACGCTACGCCGTCGCTTCACCCGTGTCGATGCTGGTGTGGCGCGGCTGCCCCGTCGGATCTGCGTCTTTTGCTACGAGGAGCAGCCGAAGGATCAGGCCGTGCTGGGCACACAGGTGCAGCTGCCCTACATGACCAACTGCGGCCACATCTACTGCTACTACTGCATACGCTCACGGCTCATGACCGATCCCAGCTATCCGTGTCCGCGCTGCCACGAGCCCATCACCACGATACGCCGTGTCGATTCGATGACCACTGACACGCCGCCATCGGACAAGGAGAAGCAGTCGGTGGAAGGAGAAGCAGACACGATATAAACATGTATCCATACACACACACACACACACACAGCGTGCCATTCAGATCAAGGCGGTAGCTTTATTGCTCGCCACGACGTCGTTTGCGCTTCAGTGTCGTGGCATCTTGTATGGCCGACGACTTGTTAATGGTCGGCAGCGCATCATTCTCTGCTCATAGCGCATATCCATTAGCACATAGCAGGCGGCAGCACTAGCAACATCCACTTACGATCGGCACTAAGTAGTCGCTCCGCCAGATCGCGAACAACACCACTCGTCAGGTAGCGACCGGATGAGCCATGCGGTATGAGTGGCTGCGATAGTAGACGGCCCAGCTCATGCTTCAACTGCTGCACCTTCGCCTTGCTTCGTGTGCGCTCGCCGCGCGTCGCCATGGCATCATCGTCGTCCTCGTTGTCGCCATGTCCCTTATGTCGCTTGCGTGCTGCCTTGTCCTTCTTGGTGTACCTATCGGGACAGTGCATGACCCATTAGCCACTGGCAGTCAAGCGATGGATGCTACTACTACTACTACTACTACTACTCACACTGTGTCATCGAGCTCAATCTCCAGTGCCTCTGCATTTCTAATCATCCAGTCGTCGTCGTGTCGTTGCTTGATGATCGTCGCAGTGAGCCACATGGATGTCATTCCTATGTCGTGCACAGAGCATGCTTACCTTTTGCGTGGCATGCTCCTGCTGGTCGATCTGCTTGGCTAGCTGGATGCGCTTCTTTAGCTCGACCACAATGATGTGATCGACGGGGAACTCGGAGATGCCATTGGCTGCATAGATATACGTAGCGTAGTGGTGCATTAGCTATGCCACCGTCCTCGACCATGCCTCACTGTGCTACTTACGCTTCTTTAGCACCTGGCACAGCTTCCGATAGCTCGTGAGTTCATCGGGACTGCACAGCATGATGCTCATGCCTTCTCGGCCGGCACGTGCCGTACGACCACTGCGATGCACGTAGGTCTACGCGGCCGCCATGTCAGCCAAGCGTGCACGACCACCTGCACGCACATCCACACTTACATCGCCCGATCGTGGCAGCTGATAGTGGATGACATGGTCCACCGAGGGAATATCCAGTCCGCGGGCGGCCACATCGCTGGCAATAAGCACGCCGCGTGGGTTTGTTTTGAATCTATGCGACGCTGTATGATGAGTGCACGTTGCTTCATGCGGCGGCAGCGGCCACATCTTCCTACCGATCGACATTCTTCAATCGCTGACGCTGCTGCATCTGCGCGTGCAGCCCGTAGGCATCGATGCGCAGCAGCTTGAACAGCGGCAATATACGTCGGATGCAGTCGATGCTATTGGTGAACACGATGGTGCGACCCGGATAGCGACACAGGAAGTAGTAGAGATACAGATCCTAGGTGGCATGTGTGGACCATGAGCATGCCATCGAACCGTGCAATCTCCCTGCGCGCACGCGCCTTCTCCTACCTTGTCCTCCTTGATGCAGTCAATCCGCGCCTCCACCAGATTCTCGGCCACTGCCTCGGCACGCGTCACATCGACGACCTTTGGCTCGGCACTGTCGAACTCGATGCGGTCCAGCAGGTTCTCTAATAAACAGCAGCCGTAGTCAACACATCACCATCACCGTCATCCACTAGCATGATACTTACGCATGCTCGCCTCCTTGCTCGACGACGATGCCTTCTTCTCAGTGGCATGTCCCCTGCGCTTGTGCAGCTGCAGATCGCGTCCCAGTGTAGCCGAAAAGACAAAGGTCTGCCGGCGCGGTGGTCGTTTCTCTATGCATGCACCATCATTAGCATTAGAAGCAAGGATCCATCAACCGTCGAGCAATCAATCAGTCAGTTAGCTGTAGCTTACGCTTCGTGCTATTGCCCTCGAGCGATGCATTGTCCGCGCTATTCCATTCGCTGGCCCTAGTGGATAGCGTGTGTGTGTGTGTGCATGCTTAGCCTGCATTGTTCTAGTGCAGGACATGTCCGCCATAACTTACTGCTCCTTGCGCGAGATCGCCGATAGAATGTACTCCAACTCTTTGAAGTGGCCCGATTCCAGCATGCGATCCGCTTCGTCCAGCACTAGGAAGCGCAGTCGGCGAATATGCGCTCGATGATCGTCGTTCTATGATGCGTGGCCATTTAGCACGTGGCTTGCATGCTCGCCGATGCCCGCCCACTTGCCTCCGACATCATCTCCCATAGGCGGCCGGGTGTGGCCACGAGGATGTCCGGATGCTGCTTCAGCATACGCTCCTGCTTCTGCACGGACATGCCACCGACAATGGTTGCCACCTTC